>JACJVH010000164.1:0-101432 GCA_028654395.1 Scutellaria barbata
TGGAAAAATTGGTAAAAATAACCTCTAAGTTTGCCCTTATTAGGAAAATGACCTCTAAATATTGGCATTTTTGAAACTAACATGTAACTTTAAAAAAGTTGGTAAAAATGATCAATTACCTGTTGAAGCATGTAATCCTTCCGGTAACCTACTTACGTGTCACATACATAAGCTGACACGTAAGCTGGTAACCGGAACGATTACCCGCTGAAGTCGGTCAAATAATGTTTTTACAAATATTTTGTAAGTTACGAGTTAATTTTAAAAATGTCAATATTTAGAGGTCATTTTCCTAATAAGGGCAAACATACGAATCATTTTTACCAAAATTTCCCAGGAATTACTACAAGTACCGTCTTTCTTTACTGTTCACAAATAATATTTTTTTCTATTATTTCTTGCTCACAAAGTTTTTTTCAGATAAATAGATATCTGAATCCACCTAATCTCATGGCTGGTATTACTGAAGAACCAACTGAATAGACGATTATTACATTTGATGAAAAATCTCAAAAGACAATGTTAGATAAGAAGATAGTTTTGAAAATAGATTCGATTGCGGGTTTGGAAAACCCGAAATTTATGTTGACACACACGTATGTAAAATGAAGTTCGTCGATCTCTCAAGAAGGTTTTACAAAGATTTTGATCAATCACTCTCCAATCATATCAACTTCCTTAAGGTTGAAAACATATTTTGGGTCATGCATTCCACAAAATCACTCTTCAATCATATCAATTTCCTTAAGGTTGAAAAAATATTTCCGATCATGCATTCATGACTGATCGTGAAGACTATTTTGGTCCGGACGACTATAAGAAAATTGTGAGAGGGATGGTAAACTTTTTGATATATATATATATAGTTAAACTGTTGTTCTCGGTTGATATTCCTTTGTCTTTGCAACTTTATATTTTTGGATGAAGTGGTCAAAATTTGGAGGGTCGACTTTGAACCAGAACGTCAAGACTATTTTGATCCCGGGTGACTATAAATTTTGTATTTTTTTAATAGGGTGGTCAAAATTTGGAGGGTCGACCATTCAGGACCAATAAAAATTTATATTTTTGAATGGGGTGGTCAAAATTTGGAGGGTCGACTTTGAACCAGAACGTCAAGCCTATTTTGATCTCGAACGACTACAAATTTTGTATTTTTGAATGGGGTGCTCAAAATTTGGAGGGTCGACTTTGAACCAGAACGTCAAGACTATTTTGATCCCGGACGACTACAAGAGAATTGTAGAAGTGATGGTAAACTTTTTGAACCGAACAACTATAAGAGAATTGTCAAGAAAATTGTAAGAGAAATTGTAAACTTTTTGATTGTCAAGAAAATTGTAAGAGAAATTGTAAACTTTTTGATCCCGGACGACTACAAGAGAATTGTAAGAGGGATGGTAAACTTTTTAAGATATATATATATATGTTATGTTGTCCTTGATATTCCTATGTCTTTGCAAATTTTTTTATTTTTGGATGGGGTGGTCAAAATTTGGAGGGGGACTACAAATATATACGATGTTATTCTCGTAATGTTTAAGGGCTACAATGTTATTTCATTTGACTTTAAAGACTTTCTCAACCGAATGTCCAAATATAGAGATTGGAATGAGGTACTTACTCTTTTCCTTTACTCTTTTCCTTTTGTTTTAGATAATATTGTTTATACTTTCTCAACCGAATGTGCAAATATCGACATTGGAATGGGGTACTTACTCTTTTCCCTTACTACTTTCCTTTTGTTTTAAATAATATTGTTTATTCCCTTACTCTTTTCCTTTTGTTTTAAATAATATTGTTTATTTTTATTATTTTTGATTTAGTGATCAGCAAATATCGACATTGGAATGGGGTACTTACTCTTTTCCTTTTCTTTTAAATAATATTGTTTATTGTTATTATTTTTAATTTAATGATAATTTAGTGATTAATAAATATCGATATTGGAATGGGGTTCTCTTATTTTTTTCCTTTTGTTTTAAATAATATTGCTTATTATTTTTGATTTAGTGATGATTTAGTGATTATATAGGCTTGATGTAGGATTTTACTGACTTTGCGTTGGTCAGTTGTTCAGGAATGGGGTACTTCCTTTTGTTTTAAATAATATTGCTTATTGTTATTATTTTTGATTTAGTGATTATATAGGCTTGATTTTGAAGAGAGGATTCAATTTTGAAGAGAGTATTCAATTTATGATGAATGAATGAGGTACTTACTGTTTTCCCTTACTCTTTTTCTTTTGTTTTAAATAATATTGCTTATTGTTATTATTTTTGATTTAGTGCTTATATAGGCTTGATTTAGTGATTATATAGGTTTGATGTGGGATTTTATTGCGTTGTTCATGAGGAGAGGATTTGATTTATGATGAATGGAATCAATCGAGAATGTCATGAGGAGAGGATTGATTTGATTCGATTTATGATGACGTTGCTCGGATTTGATTTATGATGAATGGAATGAGGAGATGATTCGGAATCTAATATCAACGTAATATATGTAGGCTAGCAGTTGGCAATATACAAATTCGTTTAAAAAACTGGATAAATGGGTTATTGGATAGATCAAAACATCCTCCACCTGACCTACTCAAAATTGCCACATGTATGATGATTAATTGTGGGAACTAGTATGGATCTATTCAGGTGTAATTTAAATCGAAAATATAATAAATCTAATTCTATGATTTAAAACAAATTAAATCTAATCCTATGATTTAAAACAAATTAAATCACATAAATCATGTTTTTTCTCAATATATTCTCATATATCCTCAATATCTCTTCAATATATCCTCAATATAAGTAAATCTTAATATCCTCAATATATGGTCAATATATTCTCACATATCCTCGGTATATGGAAATGTTATTCTCCTCATTATATTCTCAATATTTGGAAATAAATCATGTTTTCCTCAATATATTCTCATATATCCTCAATATTCTTGATCTCTTCAATATATCCTATGTAAATCTTGATCGGGTGTAATTTAAATCGAAAATATAATAAATCTAATCCTATGATTTAAAACAAATTAAATCAAATAAATCACGTTTGTAACCGAATAACCATGATTATCAATTTAATCAACTAACCATGCGCTGAAAACCTTAAACTAGCCCTAATCTCATGCAGACTCAAAATATTTGATCTTCACCCAACAAAAACTCAAAATTCCTAATTTTTACAAGGAAAATATGCGCGGATCGTTGGTTAAGAATGCTCGAAATATTAGCCAAAAAATTAATTAAAATTACAATTTTTTGAAAAGTTCGTGATTTTTATAGCAATTAACTTTTTAATTTGTTGTTTGGATTAATATAATATGAACTTGTAGGAAAAGAGGGGAAAAAACTTACGCTCCATTTGGATAGAATGATTTGAAATTTTGAATTTCAAATGAATGAATTTCACATCCACTCAAGTTTGAGTAGATTTGAAATCCACCAAAATGAGTACAAAATGAAAGTGTACATATAACCACCGATGAATTTGCAACCATCGATTTCAAATCTCTTATTAAATTCATCTATTCAAATGGACCCTAAAGGAATTGAATATTTTTGCTTAAAATTTTGTGAATATGACAAAAAATTGTTAAATAGGATAAAAGTATTTTTTTTAATCAATAAAGAGAAAATCTGTCTTTCAACTTCAAAATAAAATAAAATAACCTTTTGATACAAGTTCCTGTCCACTTTAGATATTTCTTATCACTTTCACATAGTGTTTTTTTTTCTAATAACTAAGTTTCTAACTTAGTTTCGACTAATTTTGTAGAACAACCTCTCTTGAAGTTGATTGCCACCATGGAATCACCGCCTTGACGAACATTTAGAAATTGAAATCCATTAATTGATATCACTAATAAGGTTCTATTAGAAGCTTTCACATATTTATTTTCCTCGTCTCTCTTGCAAATTGAAATCCATTAATTGATATCACTAATAAGGTTCTATTAGAAGCTTTCACATATTTATTTTCCTCTTCTCTCTTGCAAATTGAAATCCATTAATTGATATCACTAATAAGGTTCTATTAGAAGCTTTCACATATTTATTTTCCTCTTTCACGTCTTACTCGTCTCTCTTGCAATCGTGTAGGTCATACGAGGGTTTTCCTCTTTCACGTTCTCTCTTGCAATCGTGTAGGTCATACGAGGGTTTTGTTGTGTCGTCATTCATGTGAATCGTGTGGATCGTGGTACACAAACAATGTGACATGAAACACAAAAGACTGTTATTGAAAGAGAGGCGTCATTAGTGAAACTCATTTCATTACTAATATTATTCTCATTTTAACTTTAGAAAAGCTATTATCTTTTGACCATAAAACATATTTGCTTGATCTAAAATAACAACTTTGTGAATAACGATATGAAATAGAAAACTTTTATATATTGTATGTGAAATTAGGTTTTTGGACACCACCTAAGGTAGTGGCATCGGTGGGAATGATGGTGGAAAACTCAAGTGTAGGTAGGTGACTATTGTACTTAATTCCCACCAACAATGCCATCGTTGCGGCTCCTCCATCCTGTATATGAGATGTTATTATTGTGTATGAACATAATTGTTGCCTCAATGGAAATCAGGGGAGAAGAAGAAAAAAGGGGAAATATAAGAAAAACTAAGAAGGAAAAGAGAACCCTAAGGTGTACTTGGAAAAAATTATTTATTGTTCCTGGCTAAAATGGAAGAAAACATAATAACTTGATAATATATATATAGAGAGAGAGAACTTGCATGTGGAGTTCAAATTTTTATTTTTATTTTGTTTTGGAAATTTATTAATTAGAGTTTGTGGGTCTTGTATTCCCTTCATTTGTTGGTCTTTAGTTTTTGTTGAAATGTATTAAAGTTAACCGTAATATAATGTAAAACACAAATAGACCAAAAATGAAAATTTTGGGTTTTTTATTCCCAAAAAAATTATAATAATAAGTTTCGAATTTTTAAAATGAAAAGATCAAATTCTAGTTGATTGTTTTCTTGCTCCTAATTGTTTGTGTTTTGCATCCTAATTATGAATCAAAATTATTATTTTAATTTAATCTCGTCAAATCATAGAGAGAAAAAAAAATTGTAAAAAAGAAAGGATTGTGATCAAACAAACATAATAACACAAAACTACTATTCATGTTTGATAGTACAACTTAAAAATCGATCTAAATTATATAAACACGCAAACAAAACACTTTAAAAATTCAATCAAAACTACAGAAGCATGCTAACAAATTAAGCAACTTCAAATATTAGTACCCTCTTGTAGCCCTAACAACCATCAAATAGAGCTTTTCTTTAAGTTAGTTCACCCCATTATATGTTACTTCACAAAAAATATTGCTATAACACAAATAATTGAATATAATTAATTATAGTAAAATATATTGTTGAAGTAGAGATGTTTTCTATATTTGAGCTTCATCAATTCTATATGGTTGGTTATCTTTGATTTTATTAAAAACCAAAAAATGTCGAAAAAATAATGTTAATAAATCGTTTCTCTTCTTGAGCTACTAATATGATTTGACCAGACTTGCATAAATAGTTTAATGAATTGTAGCCCCTTAAAACAACTAACAATACTTGTAAAAATTTTGGATAAAGTTAATATCACTTTGACACTAAAATTATTATCAGTTCCTAATATTTTTCAGTAATTTATCTATATTCTCAATCGTTCATCATTTCATCATTGGTGCTTTATCTCGTAAAATCAATCGATCTATACACAAGAATTATGTAGCTCCACTTTGTTTTGAAATAGGGTAGTCACTTAATTCATCACAATTTAATCATATTTTGAAACATGAATATGCTAGCTAGTTGGAGATATGATTGTGTTGACTCAATGAAACATTATGTTGTGTTGGAGATATGATTCTATGTCAAACCATTTTCTAAATTTTTATTTGCCCAATACATTATGCTCTGTCGATTTGATGGATAGAGTTGCTAGTTGATTAACTTATTGAAGTATTAAATTAAAAATGAATTAAAAAATCCTCTTAATTGCTTCTTAAGCAGAAACTCACTGAGCACCTTGCAATTGTTTGATTGCACAATCGTATCTTCATCATCTTTATCTTGTTGGGTCATGTTAATTTCACTCATTCATCATCTTGTATGTCACACCCACATTTCTAACATAGTTAGATTTATATTAAATTTTTATATTAAAAGACCTGTAAGTGAGCGTGTGATATTTGTTTTTAAAAGGTAAACATAACAATTACCTAAATAACCTTTCCTGCACATGAACTCATTATGACATAAATAACATGTTTTAAAGCATTTTACCATAATGTCAAACCACACTCACATATATATTTATATATTATACATATCAGAGTACGAGGATAAAACAAAAGTTCATATACTTTATCAAAATATTATTTAAAACAAAATAAGTTCATAACGTAGTCCAACAGGTCGTCATTCATGTACACCCTCTATATAATGATATCAGAATATTGAAAGTATCAACAAATGTTAGGAAAATATCAATATATTTCAAACAACTAATAACTTAAAATTAATCATGAAATTTAATGAAATGGTATCTCTCACAATCAATTATGAAAATTTTGTTTTGAATCGCTGGCATGGTGGTGGTCGTTGGAGAAAAAAAAAAACCCTTAAATTTAAGAACACAAATAGGAAAAAAAATGAAACTATTAATTCAAGGATTAAATGGAGAAATATTATGGTTATGAATAGGATGAAGGATGCAGAAATAATTGATAATAATACTCCATTTTAATATAAGTGTCATCCTGCAATTTAAATTTTATTTTAAATTAAGTGTCGTTTTAGACTTTTATACAATTTTATTTTCAAATTATCCCTACTAATATTTTTTAGCTAAAATTTAGAGATTAAATATGATATTTTTTATTAAATTAATTTGATTTGTCTTTCCAATCTTAAATCATAAATTTTTTGATTAGTTAAGGATATATTTACTTTTAAATGAGTTTGAGGGAGTGGAAGGGAGAGGAACAATAAGAATTAGAAAACTTGCGTGATCGGGTTCAAACTCTAATCATCACAATTTGCACATTTATAAAAGTGGAATACCATTTGAGCTATAAAACTCGTAGTATTAAGGATATATTTACTTAATTTATATATTTTTTAATTTATGATAAAAACTCTAGAATGATTAATTTTAAACGGATGGATTATTAGATGGAGTATGTGCTTTTTGAGTTAGTATAACATGTCAACAACAAAACAGTTCGTGTCTGTGTACAGTGAAACATGCTTTTGATATACAGTGCTTCATCCATTTTAAAATAAGATTTTTTTTAGTGTTTTTTTGAATTTTTCACAATTTAAGATTTATTTTCTCCAGAACAATGCGTTAGATTATCATGGTAAACCTTCTCAACAGTCATTATTGTATTATATTCAATCCAAATTTTTTCTTTCATATTTATGAAATATTATGGAATTTTTATTTTTATTTTGTGTAAAGAGTAATGCACACTATTGGAATATTGTGACAGTTTTTACATAAAAATAATGTAAAAAGTGTTAGTTCATTGTTGGAGATGACATACAAATTAGAAAAATATATCATTTATTAATCAAGGAATTTAGAATTCAAAATTAGAAAGAGAATCAAAGTAATTTTATAAAAAATATCATATTAAATCCCTAAATTTTAGTTAATTAAGAAATATTAATAGGGATAACTTTGAATTTTAATTAAGAAACATTAATAGAGATAATTTGAGAATAAGTTTAATAAAACTAACAACACTTAATTTAAAATAAAATTTAAACTCCAAAACAAGACTTATTTTGAAATGCATGGAGTGAATATGGAGTATTATTCAATAATAATAAGGTAAGAAATTAAATAGGGTTTTTATTACATGCAATTGGTATTTGGGGGGGGGGGGGGGAGATTAACTGATTAGAAACAAATTAAAATAATTTATTTATTTTTTAATTTTTATTACACGCAAGAAATTTAGTCTGTCCGAATAATTCTATGGACTCTCCGAATTTCCGATGTAAGCTTGATTCACGCATTTACACTCTCTCTCTTTCACAACCCTACGTAAACAAATACCTCTTCTTCTCTCTACTTTCTTTTTTTTGTGTATGTGCTTTTTCTCTCTCTCCTTTCTCTCTCTTCATTTCTCCAACCCGCCTCCAATGGGTTATTTCAGCTTGCATACATCATTCTATATTTCTTAGTTTAGGAAAAATTAAACCTAGCTGAGGGTTTTCCTGAATATACATAATCATATTCCATAACATTCAATATTTATATCTAAAGGTACGTACACCCATTTTCATGCATCATTTCATTATAAAGATTTGAAAATGCATGAATTATATCTGCATGATTAATTATGAATATTCCTTACAAAATTTCATCTTATTGATAGATATAAAAGTAAAGATCAAGCTGAAATAAAAGGATTAGTAAAAGTAAAGATCAAGGTTGGAAATTAAGCTTATAAGAGTTGAAGGGTGTGTATTCAAATTAGCTACATATGTTGATTGATAATTTATATACTTACATATTTGAAGGTTATTTAAGATTTATGATATATATATATATATATATATATATATATATATGTTATGTTAATTGGTGCAGAGAGAAAAGGAGAGCAAGGGTAAAAGTGAGAGCTTGGGGATACAAATCCCTCTCTTTTGCACAAAGAGAGGGAATATTGATTCTTATGAAGGCTTCTAGTTTGTAGGCTCAGATAGCTTGCTCATTCTCTTCAAGTGCATTTGGGTGGGAAAATTACAAAAAAGGGCATTGCAAATGGGATCAATTAATGGGGAGGAGACTATGATGGATTGGGAGGTTCAAGATTCAAGTGCACATGAGGAGAAAATCTATGTTGCAGTTAGATTGAGACCTTTGAATGATAGAGAACTCTCAAAGCATGATGTTTCCGATTGGGAATGCATCAACAACACGACTGTTATCTTCAAGAATACGCTTCAAGAACGGTCCTTGCTTCCCACTGCCTACACCTTTGGTTAGCCTTTTATCCCAAATTCATGAAATGCATACAATAAGTATAAGGGTTCTTATCTTTGTTTCTCGACTCCCTTTATAAAAGTTCAAAACAAAGTTTCCTTCTATAACTTATGGACCTTCTCACTTTTTACCACCAATTTTCTGCATTCTAATTTTGTGCCTCAACAAAATTTTTTTTTCTTGTTTCAATTCCAGTTTCTCCACATGTGGATATTGGAATTGAAAGTTTCTTAATAATCAAAATTGAGAGATAATCGGATGAAACATGGAAAGCGTGATAGTTAGAGGACCAAAATTGAAATACGTAAATTAATGGTAAAAAAATGTTATCAGTCTTAAGTAGGATGGCGAAAATTGCAATTTTCTCTATGTTATTTCTCAATAATGTCATTTTAATTTTCATAAAAACTATTAGGAAGGTAGAAAATATGACGTTCTAATTACCATGATTGATGGTAGCTTTTGATGTATGAATTAAGTTTTTTCTTCTTCTAATTAATTGAGGGCAGACAGAGTATTCGGACACAGCTCTTGCACGAGGCAAGTGTACGAGGAAGCTGCCAAAAAGGTGGCCCTTTCTGTAATGAGTGGAATTAATTGTGAGTATTGATTTTGTATTCAAAATATATGATCATATCTTGATGATAATAAGATCAAACCTAAGCATGTCTGAATTTCTTCATCTCCAGCAACTATCTTCGCGTACGGGCAAACGGGCAGTGGAAAAACGTTCACGATGAGTGGTATTACAGAACATGCAATAGCAGATATGTATGACTACATAGACAAGGCACATATCTTACATCTTCATCATCTTGTTTCTCGATTGATTTCATCCCTCATTCATTGTCTCATTACATTATTTTGGCAAAATGTAGCATTGTGAAAGAAACTTTGTGTTAAAATTTTCTGCAATGGAGATTTACAATGAAGCAGTTAAAGATCTCCTACGATCTGATGGTTCTCCACTTAGACTTCTTGATGATCCAGAGGTATATATAAAAATAAATAAATATATATGTATACACTTTGTGATTTTTAAATGAGAGAGTGTTTGCAAGAAGTATAATTTTACCAAAATATTTACATATAAAATCACTTTAAAGAAAACAATTTGTTTTGCGAATAGTCTCTCACGAAGTGATTCTTATGTTTTGTGGTGCAGAGAGGGACTATAGTTGACAAACTTACGGAGGTGACGTTAAGGGACTTGAACCATCTAAAAGAGTTGTTATCGATTTGTGCAGGTGAAATGACAGTCTCTAGTACTATTAATGCTATTTGGATTGATTTAAACGCAATGTAGACTTGTTGAAATTACGCTAAGCAACGTTGTGTTTCTTCAGCTCAGAGGCAAATAGGCGAGACTAGTCTGAACGAACTCAGCTCGAGATCTCACCAAATTCTTCGCTTGGTATGTATGCTTCTTAAACCGGCTTAATTACAGAGGAATATACTTGATGCGTTGATCAGCTATGTATATTGGATATTCATACAGACGGTTGAAAGTGAAGCTCGTCACTACTTGGGTGCCGATAGTTCAAGCACTTTAACAGCTGCAGTGGTATGAAACAATATTCTTGAAATCAATATAAAGTTGTGATGAATTTACATCAAGAGGAATGAATACATAACATATACTTGATTTAATGTTTTTGTAACACAGAATTTTGTTGATCTTGCTGGGAGTGAACGTGCTTCTCAAACATTATCAGCTGGAACAAGACTAAAAGAAGGTTGCCATATTAATCGCAGTTTACTAACCCTTGGGACAGTTTATCCGCAAATTAAGGTGATTTCATTTAACATACATTGAACGTAGAACCCGACTCCATAGGTTGGTTCCAATAGATCTAGCCTAGGCTTATTATTTGACTACCCAAAAAAATGGCTATTTGGCCCGACTGAATAGCCCCGCGGCCACAATTTGCTACTCTTCCCGACGAACCCAATAGTTCAAATTATGGTTAATATCAAAAATCAACTTGAAATATGACCCTTTTCTTTTTTTCAATTTGCAATCTCAACTTTTTCTTTTCCAATTGCAACATAACGTTCATGATTCTTTCAAATTGCAATCTAGAGCCATTTCAGGTCTTTTTCTGGGTCAAAACTGGAAATTTCGATCTATTTTTAGGCAAAATGAGCTTGGGAGCGAATGGAAATCAGAAGATTTATTTGCGTCTTTCGTTTGGTTTGAAATGCATTGTGTTTTGGCGTATGTTCTATTTATTTTGGTTAAAAAGATTGGGACATCAAATTCAATTTTGATGGAAAAATGGTCGGAAAATGCTCTAGGTTGCAATTTAAAAAATATGGTGAACTCTTGGGTGCAATTGGAAAACATGAAATGTTTTAGTTACAAAGCTAGAAGTATCGTATTAACCCTTCAAACTAGTTTCTATTTGGATTATGACATTACAATTGAGAGCAGTACTGTCTATGATGTAGTAACTCAAAGATCATGAATATTATGTTCGAGTGATGATGTTGTGGTGATGTGATACAGCAAAGGGAGAAATGCACATATTCCGTACAGAGATTCGAAGCTGACACGGATACTACAAAACTCGTTGGGTGGGAATGCGAGGACTGCCATAATTTGCACGATGAGCCCTGCTCACAGTCACGTCGAGCAATCCAGAAACACGCTTCATTTTGCAAACTGTGCCAAGCAAGTTAGTACCAATGCACAAGTGAATGTGGTGATGTCTGAGAAAGCACTAGTGAAGCAACTGCAGAGGGAATTAGCAAGATTGGAGAATGAGTTGAGAAACCTAACTTCACTTTCTGCATCTGGGGCTTCTACATCTGTGCTTAGAGAGAAAGAACAGCTCATTCAAAAGGTGATCAACTAACAATTTTGTGTTATATATATACACATAAATGTATATATATGCATGTTTGATGTTGGAGTAATGTATTTTGCAGATGGAGAAAGAGATAACCAATTTAACTCATCAACGTGACGAGGCTCACTCTCGTGTTGAGGATATGCTGCGAATGGAGACTTTCAGACACCGAAATCTTGGATTTATATGAACAACCATGATAAGGGGTCGTGGACGGATGAATATTCAATATCAGAAGAATCAGAGATAATTGACCCCCTTAGGTTCGAAGTTGCTTCTAGAACATCACACTTTTCTGACAGATGCGCTCAAGGTGTGATTCCCAGCAAGATCGAAGAAGAGCAGTTTTTGTCTGACGACACCTCTCCGAGACTATACATTGAGAAGTACTTTGGTCCGGATCCGTGTCAGGCCGATGGAGAAGATCACTCAAGAAACTAACAACAACAGCTTCAAAAAGGTTCAATGTATACAAGTTAATGATATCATCAAAAGTAACTCAAGAAAGGGAGGTTTGACACTAACTCATTTCTTTTGTTAGTCGTACGAATTTTAGTCGATCAAGCCTACTCGTATTAATTCTTCTAGTTGAAATGATTTAGCAGGACGATCATTGAGTTTATCTGAGTTCCATGCATCAAGTCCTAGTGCTAAAGTGGAGCGAATCAAAAGCTGTCAAGCAATCTTTACTACGATCATTGACTCTGCAACTTCTCAAGTGGCAAAAGAAAGTGCATACACAATAGAGAAAGAAGCAGATGATCAAGAAATCCTTTCTTATACACGTACAATGTCTAGAAGATATAATCTAAGCAGAGACAACTCTCGACATTCTATTAGGAATGAGCTTCAGAATGAAAACGATCTACAGGAAGCCTGTGTGAAACAAGTGACTGAGCCAATGTCAACAAAGGAGGTTTATGATTTGGTGAGTTTGACAATCTTTAGCTTCATCGATATTTATCATTTAATCCTTATGAGGGAATTTTGGTGGTCATAGGATGTGATGAAGGAGGAAGCAAAAGTGGTAGACGAATGTAAAACTCAGGATACGAAGCAATCAACTTCGGATTGGAGCAATGAATTTGAGAGGCTAAGGAGAGAAATAATTCAACTTTGGGATGCTTGTCATGTTTCTTTGGCCCATAGAACCTACTTTTTCCTACTCTTTAAAGGAGATCCATCTGATGCTGTTTACATGGAGGTGGAGTTGAGGCGGCTTTCGTTTCTCAGCACCTCGATTCATGCTGCCGGCGTTGATGATCAGATTATCAGGCGTGCCTCAAGGTACTGTTTTCTTGACTCTTGAGGATTTTCTACCCACAATATAAAGAAATATGTTTTTTCAGCTAACTTTCTACTTTTTGGACAAAAGTACCCTTGAATCAGACACTTTCTAGGGATATTTTGATCTTTTAGATGAAATGTAGACTTAAAAAAAAAAAAAATGCATTTTTTCTTATGTTAGTGGGTAAAAATAACCATACTTTGATCATTTTCAATTACCCTGCAAACCCCGTGGGCACTTGCTAAAGTAGCAATAAGATGAATGCCACAATGGCAGGTGCCCATGAGGAGCATGCAAGCCCTTATATATGAAAGTGAGCTAAGAGTTAGATTGTGATCCGACAGCCAAAAGTCTCTAAACCGGGAGAGAGAGGCGCTGAGTAAGAAAATGCTAAGGAAGTTCTCGACAAAGGAAAGGGAGGTGTTATACGAGAAGTGGGGCATAGACGTGAAATCGAAGCAGAGAAGGCTACAGTTGTGCCGGAAGCTATGGAGTGATCCGACAAACATGGAACACATAAACGAGAGTGCTGCAATAGTGGCAAAGCTAGTAGGGTTGAAGGAACAAGGGCAAGCCCCTAAAGAACTCTTTGGCCTCAGCTTCTTACCCAAACTCCCAAATTCGAGGTCATTCCTTTGGAAACACAACTTACCTTCAATCATCTAATCATATTAAACTTGCTTGCTTATTGTATAACGTTTTAGTAGTCAACTAGCCTACTATATATCTATCTATCTATCTCTTTATTATATGGGCTAAAGACGATTGATGGTTTAGAGTTTTTTTGTTAGTTTTCGGAACCTTAACTCCTGTGTGTATATACGATGCCTATACAGTGGTTCAGATTCAGATCGTAACTCATCTTTCTACCTACCTAATAATGCCGCAAACCTCTATATAAGAAGCTATTGGAATCTATTAAACTGCTCCTTTTATGGCTATTATAGCTCAATCCCATAACTCGATCGCTAGCTATGCACATCACCACCCACCTCCAAGTATATATCAGATATGCAAACATAGCCCAAGTTCAATTGTGATTGCCTAAGCCTATTTTTGAGCTGTACATTTTCTGATACTCAGAACGTGATTAAAAGATCAAATATATCCATTTGAAATAAGGGAATATGAAATGCACTTGAATGTTCAAAATAAATGAAAGTTACTGACTTTGGCATATAAAAAAGACTCATGTTTTTAATGAATTAAATTCTCTCATGCTCACATTCATTAATATCACGAGAAAGGTGATAAGTTTATGGAGCTTTGAGACCAATTAGGTCTAGCCAAAATAAATAAACACTTCATTCGTTCACGATAAATGTTATTTTAAAATTTTGCACAGATATTAAGAAGCTGATAAAATGACTTATCCCTCGAGCACAATTATTATAGATAAATTTTCAATAATCATTTTGTTTGTCATTTAATTTGAGAGTACTAAATGGACAAATATGGACAAATATTTTTTGAAATCCCATAATAAAAAAAAAGCTTAACTAAAAGACATTTATTTTACGACGAATAGAGTATAATAAAGACCTGACACGCTGAGAGCTACCAATTCTAAGCTCGAACTCCACTCAAATTTGTTGAGAGTGAACGAATCATTAAGGTTAGTTTTTTATTAACCAAGTTTGTTAAAGGGGTGTGGATTTCTTTAAGCTAGTTTGGTAATAAATATTTCTTTTTATTAGTTTAGTCTTTTTATTTGGTGGGTAGATTTCATCGTTTTTAAAAGGGTTGGTTATCATCACATCCAAGTTTATTTTAAGTACATATATGGCAATAAACCAAAATAATTCCAGCTTAGTGAGCACCATAAATCTAAATGAAAACCGAGCAAAATGCACCGGTATAACATTTATACGGAAAAAAAAGTTATCATTGACGATGGAATTACGATTTAAGTACGGCCCCTTCCACAATTTTCCAGGCAGATTTTGCAAAGGACATCTCATACCGTGTAGTATAGGTCGTACTATACGAGTCATTATGCTCGGGATGGGCTACATCAGTTAGCTGCGCAGACTCTTCCAGAGTTGCTTCCACAATAGCGCGACGACCATCAACTGACACAGTTATGCTATCAATATTGAGGTTCAGAAGTTGGTAATCCCAGAACCAGCCATGCTGAGCAATTTCCATGGCTTTGTCTGTCCAGATCTTTAGCATTTGACCATCCAATACCTGCCATCATACCTTATATTTCTTTAGTTGTGAATTACATTGATAAGAATAAATCGAATAATTTCCAGATGATCGGTAAAAGTTCTTTGCTAAACTTCATTTTGTATGAACAGTATCATGTAAATCATTTCATAGGAGTGATTATCCCACCGTCAAAGAAGGGTGAAGATAATAGAAGAAAAATGATTGATCCATACGTCATGTAAATGTAGTGATGTGCACATGTACTCTGAATACCGGAAACCACAATATCGAATAAAACAAAATTGAAGATGAAGTGAAGGGCTAAATGTTTTGATGCATTTATGCGATGCATTTTCATAAGCAAACTTGAGGTTAACTAAGCAAAAGAAATAACTCGGTTGAATTTAACTCACTAATTTCTCACCTCTGACAATTTTTCAAGACAATGATCTGGGCCGAGAGCTAGTGACTTGACACTTTGCCATTTGCGCACAACATTTTCTGCAAATCT
The DNA here is from genome assembly GCA_028654395.1 of Scutellaria barbata. Classification (NCBI taxonomy): domain Eukaryota; kingdom Viridiplantae; phylum Streptophyta; class Magnoliopsida; order Lamiales; family Lamiaceae; genus Scutellaria; species Scutellaria barbata. Next base: position 15,833 of record JACJVH010000164.1, read on the forward strand.
TGCATCCATCCGTGGTACTATTTCATCAGAATTTTCAACTAGCGGAGCCCCTGAAAGTAATATGTAATATTTTCAATCACTTAAGGAAAAGCACAAATGAAGAGCCATAGATTGGAAGAAAAGAAAGATACTAATTTGCTCAAAACTCAATCATATCATCAAGCATGAAGGGTGGTATTTCTTACGCACTATTCCTTATCATTTTCTTTTTCTGTTTGGGGTGGGGGTACTACATAATAAACATTAATTTATTAAACCATACCCACATTGATGACATCAGAAACCATAGCTGTAGTGCCCGGGTCTTTATGTAGATTGGAAGAGCCAGCACGATATGATACAAATTTTAACCCCAGTATAGTCAAAAACCCAACTGCAGTACCAGCACACATGATCTTTACAGTTGCGTCTTTTATCTTCTCAGTAATAATTTCTTGCTGCTGCAGTCCATCAGAACGAGTCATCTCCGGAACATTAAACTGGTAGGAATCATCTTGATCAAGATGAAATCCAGTCTCCTCGCCTGCAACGGGTTTATAACTTTTAATCTCGTTCTTTTCAAAATGTCTGACATTTTTTTCCCCATTACCAAGAGGAAATACTTTCTGCAGTGCCTGAATTGCACTAGCTTTTACACTATCAAGCACAGCTGTAGCTTCAGCTCCAATTCTTGCTATAGCTGCAGCAGCAGCCAAAGGCGAGCGTCCAACACCTTCCAGTTTCTCCAAATATCTCAAAACCGTAGGGTCATCATAATAATCCCCAAGCTTGAATTCGACATCTTGGGTCTCTCTAAATCTAGGAAATACCACTTCCATCAACCATGTCTCCAATAGTTTGCAGAGTCCAGGAAGGAGGTCATCCTCTTTGTTGTCCTTAGAGTGTTCTATAACAAAATTAACAATGGATGGATCTCTGTAAGGCGAGTTTTCATTGTCCAGGCCCAACCATGCACGGCATTCATCAACCTCCCCAACGAGAAGAGAGCAAAGACCTCTTTCAAGTGAAAAATCTATTTCGCGATTTTCACGGACACCATAAGAAGAAGAGTTCCCAATAGCAGTAATCTTCGTTTGCTGAAGTTGCTGAAAAAGGTTGTCCGCATCTTGAATAAGATGAGGCTTTTTGCTTATGAAAGCTTGAGAAACTAGAGCAAGTGCCACTCCATAAACTTCAAAACTTTCAGCAGGTATATTACTTGGCGTGGAGGCAAAGAGGTCAACCTTAGAAGAAAAGGAAACTGAGCAAACCACAGATTTCAACCTGAGGAAAACAACTGTGCATTAAACAAACTAAAATATTCACCTGCTCTGAGGCTGTCATGTGCAGAAAAGCCTCATTCATGAAATCTTCACGTGTGAATCCTCCAGCAATAGCAGCAGCTCCTCCTCCTCCCACGGACCACAAAACATTTCGGACACCCTGAAGACCCTCTCCTCTTTTAGACTGGTAATCATCACCAAGTGGTAGAGCTAGGAGTTCTATGACGCAACGGGGGTTGATTTCTTCTAGAGTTTCATCAATCTGTGCTTGTAAATCAGGTGCAAGGTTGCTTGCACCTTCTTCCTGCATGGAAAAAATTCATTATGTTGAGTTAAGTTTCGAGGTAAGCGACAAGCAGGAAGTCATATGGAAGTTGCATCCTAGATCCTCAAATGCAGATCTTGGTAGCATTATGAACAATAATAACCCCACCTGCTGCCATACCTGTTGGCCCAAAACCCAAATAAACAAAATGAAAAATAAAGGACAAACAGATTTCCAAGCCTAATAACTGTTGACCATGACAGATAAATTGTATCAGAAAAGCAGACCAGGATAGCAGGGACATTAGAGGCATTACAAAAAACAGAATCACAACAATGTAATTACTGCAACATTTCTTATGCATAAGAATCAGGCGTCACCAATGTAATAAATGCAAAGTGTAAAGCAATGAAATAGAAGCAACAGCAGGGCTTATTTGAAGACCCAAAACTAGATCAATGCATCGAATAAAATAAAAGCCACGAAATAGCATCATTATATCACAAACCTGCAGCAGCTTCAGTGCCATCTCAAGCACCTCACAACCTCGAATAATATCTGGAGGTGACAGTGCCATGGCATCCCTAGATAAATCAACATAAGCAAGTGCCAATGACAACACAATGTCTTGCTTGAACAACTTTGGCAGCCTCTCTTTCAACAAGCTCTCTCCAATTTGAAGAACCAACTCTGTCTCCCGGCCTCTTGCAATACACACAAGGCCCCAGGAACCTACGAACACCATCAAGGTGAATATTATTAATCCTTTGCTTTAGTGAAGGAAATATTTTCACAAACTATACTCACATTAAATAGTAAGCATTTCCTCATGCTTGGTTATGAGACAAATATACACTATCTATCAACATTTGTTTGTTGATTAACAAATACAAGGGAGGGTAATATCAGTATCAGACGAGAGCACTTTAAATTTGATAATATAGAACACATTCGAGCCAATGCATACATTTCTTCAAGAGTGTCTGAGAAGCATATCTAATTATGCTGAAATATAATTTCAACCTTTATCATTTGCAATCAAAATTGACCTAAAAAAGGAACATTTTTTTCTGAGAAAGAAACCTTATCCCAGGGCACTTGAGTGAGAATGGTATCAAATTCATCATCAGCGAGGCCTTGATTGTACTCTCTGCGGGAGCTGTGATTGGCTAGAGTTTCACAAGCCGCTTGAAGAATCTGGCGTCGGCCAATCAAAACGTCGTCACTATAACCGTACTGCGGCTGCTTCGAAACCCTAGCGTCGTAGGCTCGTCGAATGCCATCGCCGAGGAAATGAGGCTCAGCGCCGAGGACACGGTAGAAGTCGAGGGGGATGGACACGTGGCGCTCAGGGAGGGAAGGCAGGGGAGGCGGCGGCGGCGCAGAAGTTGTGAGGTCGGGAGGGTCGGAGGTGGAAGGGAGGAATTGGAAGTCGGCGAGGAGGCGATCGGCCCATTTGCTGGTGGTGGGGCCGCCGCTGACGGCGGCTCTGGGTTTGATGTGCGGTTTTATGGCGAGTGGATGGGGGTGAAGGCGAGGAGGGTAGATTCCAATGCTGAGCTGCGTTAATGCTTCCATGGGAGTCTGGGTTTAGCGGGGGATTCTAACTGTAACTTTGTCTTCCTTTTCTGAGGCTATTAAATCACCAAATAAGAAAAATAAATATCTATATCCATTTTCTGAGTTATTTTAACTTTCAAACTCATATTTCTTAATTCATATATATGAATTTGTATAAATAAATTTAATTTATGGACAATAAAATCTGTCCCATACAAATTTTTCTATTTTAAAGGAAGTTTGACTAGATTTATTTAAAAATAATTACAATTTCTTACATTTTATAAAATGTTTTAATTTTATAGGATATTTTATCTAATTTTAAAAATCTTTACTTACTAATATAATAATAAAAAAGTTGGTAAAATTTACAGAAATATTACTTTCTATCTAATAAAATGTCATGTCATAAAAAATGTATTATGAAATGGAAAATAAAACTTTGTTAGCAAGTTATAAGTATGTTATTAAAAAGTCTTCTTTGCTAAGCTATTTCAACTAAGATTGGAAGAGAAAAAGAGAAGAAATGGTTTCCTTTTCAATGTACATAAATGTCGAAAAATCTTGAGAAAATCATGGTTAGCTTCCATATTGGCTTTGTCAACAAGATGGTATTCGGTATTAGCTTCTGAATGTACAGTTTTTTTTCTCAATTTAGAATAACATCTATTGATTTTAAAATATATATTTTTTATTAATATAAATACTAAAAATATTATACATTTTAAATTAAGATAGTATATTATTAAATTATGTTAAAATTTTATAATTATTAATTATTATATAACAAGTCGTATACCGCACATAAGTAATACTAGTAAATTATTAAAGACAAAAACTTGTATATACAGAGTCAAGATCTTACATTATTTGATTATTTCAAATGCTATTAGGGTCCTTTAGGATAGATGGTGAAGGAATTTGAATTCCTAAGTAGCCAATTCATCAATACTATTTAGATAGATGTGAATTTAGTATCCATCACTTTTATTGAGTAGTGTTTTTATGAATCAGGTGTATGGATCTAAATCCGTGCAATTAGGCTCGTGTTGGTCCAATCACGTCCGGTCCTGACCTGCATCCAGAATTTTTTTTTAATTTATGTGATAACCTTTATGTTATATGAGTATAACCTTATATTATATTAGTATAACTTTTATATATAAATATCTTAACCTTTTATGTAATATTACTTAAAAAAAATTCAATATAAAAATTCGTGTAATATAGTTGAACATTTATGTTATAATAGAATAACTTTTATGTAAAAATATCATAATTTTTATGTATATAAGGAATAACATTAATGTTTTATTATTATAATATAAAGATTTAAAAGGTATTATAGATCTATAATACACTGTAAAAGGTTAAACTAGTATAGCCATAAAGATTATGCGAACATCACATAAATGTTATGCGAATATAACAAAAAAATTAGGCCATCATACTAAAAGGTTGGGTGTACGGGACTAGGGTTTGAGCCCGACTTAGAACGCATGTGTGTGCATGTGAGCACGTGAAGTGTGCATGAAAAGTATTGCCGAGTCAGATCGACTTAGGTGCATGATTCATGACCCGTACATCTAGTGCATATAAATAATAATTTAAACATTCATTTTAAATTAATTTTTGAGTCATTAAATCAATTTCAAATCACTCTAATATAAATATACTTGAAATTCATTCATTTCAAATCATGAATTTCTAATTACTATACACAAACACAATTATAAGATTTTGCAAAAGTTCACATGTGAAGTGTGATTTCATTACATGGATTGCAGTTAAGATGAAAAATGAGTATGAATAAAATAATTGAAAACTCAGTTTTAGAAAAATATTGATTTGATATATCAACATTAATATCGCTATCAATAAAAATCCCCAACCTTCAAATTAAAATCTTGCAAACATAAAATTGCAACATTCAAATTATTACTATTTTCCAAGATCTGTCCACATTTAACCATTTTTTCCCAATTACATCCCCTACTTTCCTCCATTTATTTTGGTCTATCTACAATTTTGTCTCATTAATAACCATATTTATGAATTTTTATTATAGTTTCCCAGAAAAAGTGGAAAATTTTAATCTTTCGAATCCACGGACTTGAAACCTAAGAATTAACAAAAATTAATCAAATGAGGTGAAATCCGGTGGTGCTATAAATAGGGGGTGTGGATGAAGCCTACAGAGTGCCCCTCTTTTACACTTTACCCCTCAACATTAGTTCTATCTTGCCCGCATTTCTTCATTGCAGTTTTGGTGGTGGTGGTGGTCGTGGTGGTCGTGGTGGAGAATCCTTTTTCTGAATTTTGCTGTTCTTATTATTATTATTTTTTGGGAATAGATAAATGCGATCTATTACCATCTTTAAATATTTTGTTTTCAATGTTTGAGAATGTCTAAAGGCCTTAATTTTATTTCATTGGTTTTGCGATTAGATTTATTCATTCATATTACTCATGTTGAATTCACATCATTCACTTTTTTTTTGCTCTATAACTAATGTGTGCCAAAATTAGATGAATAAATAAATGCCTGGTTTTAATTAGATATTATTCAATTGCTTCAATTTCGTTATTAGATTCATACATGTATTAGTTTGTCTCTTTTGTTCATTTGATTTTTTATTTGGATTGTTGATGTGTAGACTGAGTCATCTTTTAGTTTATAAATTGATCTTTTTGTTTTGATTCTTTTATTGGATTGTTGATGTGTGGACTGAGTGATCTTTTAGTTTATAAATTGATCTTTTTGTGGCTTTCATAGTGTGTTACTTTGAATAGTATCAGTCGTATTTTTTTTGTGTGGATTTTCTTATTGGTAGTGGTTATATTAATATGTTGTTATATCTCTAAATACAATGTTGTTGGTGATTGCTAAAGTACAATTGATATCTGAAAATCTTAGAGTTAAATACTTCATTAAAATGTATGGCTTTAGAGTTTGTGATTCCCATTGTAAATATGATATATCAGTATTTATTGGCTTTAGAGTTTGTGATTCCCATTGTAAATATGATATATCAGTATTTATTGGCTTTAGAGTTTGTGATTCCCATTGTAAATATGATATATCAGTATTAGATTAATAGATGTGAAAATGCTAATACTTATTGATTAAAGACACCTTGAATTGCAAATTGTGGTGCTAACTTTCTTTCAAGCTTTGACATGTTTAACCTCATGTTTAATTTATATTTAACATGTTTCAGGATCTTATCGGAAATTAATGTCTGCACGGCAAGAAAAAAGGCAACTTTTGTAGACTTGTGAGGTTTGTGAGGTATTTGATGTTCATAAGGCAATATGTTGTTCTAGGTTCTTTGAAAGAAACATACAAACTCGAAGAGCAGAAACTTATTGTCTAATGAACATCATATCATAGGCTACATGAGTCTTTAGAACTTGCCATTCTTCATGCAATGCATATACTGATTGCCGACAGGATCCTCAAACTTGTTGATTTAAATATCCAAGTTGTAGTTGCATCTTGTTAACTTAGCATGTTTCCTTTGTTCTTCTACTAACTTTTTATATAGTACAACTTGGAACATTGACAGACTTTTTAAGTGACTTCAAGATTGTATTCACATTTACGGATGAGTTTCTTGTAGCTGCAGATCAACACGCAACAACTGTGTTAAAATTTCCAGTGCTGTTGTTTGCTTTGTACTGATATGTTACTTTGTTGCAGATTATTTATTTTAGTAGAAAATTGTGAACTGAAATATATCTCATTAAGATAGATTCTACATTACATTATATTATTGTTTCATTAGCTAAATTCCATGTCACATTTTTTTCATTATACTATTGTTTCGTTTTTCTTTTCTTTTCTTTTTTGTTTATGTTTATGTAGGCACAATCTGGTCAACAAGAAGCTGATCCATCTTCAACTAAGCAGTCTGGCAAAGTAAGTAATTGTCTCTCTAGATTCATTATTCATGCCTCAATTGGGTGTGCTATATCTGAAATTGTTTTATGAACTCTAGCAGTATTTGAAAGAATTAACCATCTTGACCATCATCAAAAAGGTTCCTTTTCCTTCAAAGGGAGAGATGTTGATATTTTTGTTTTTCTTTTGTAGAGATTCAAATTGCAAATATTTGAGTGACTAATCGTTTTCGGCATCAGATCAAAATTGAAGGTGGTAGCATTCTTGATTCTGGGCATTTTGCACTTGAATCCATTCATGCGAGTGATGGATCAGATGATGATCTCACGAAGCACCCAACGGTGCACTAGATGTTGAAGGTGTATTTAGGATGTTACGAATTGAGCCATAATCGTAACTTTTGTTTCCATTTTGGAGTGTTGTGAGAAAAGATGGAAAGAACTTGAAATGTAGAGAGAGATGGAGAATCATCAACAATAAGACTTGTATTACTTCCAATATCTAAATACAATACCAAAATCACTCTTTGTAAAGTTGCTACTAATTTTGAAATTGTGTTTTATCCTCGTTTTATCTTGTGAAATGAGATCTGATCATACATTTAGAGATGATCAAACCTATTATAATCCTTTTATCTCAAGACTTTGAACGATTTGTAAGAAGTACACATAAGAACAGTTGAAATAAGTTTTATTCTGATTTTTAGTGATGCTGCATTTTTCTAATCTTACATCTAAATACTTTTTGGTTACATATAGGCGCCTCTAACTTATATTTTTCTTAAATTCGTTTGATTGAACCCTCTTCTCTTCAATTATAGTGTTAATGTTTCAATTAACCAATCACTACGGAATATCATTATTTCACAATTAAATACAATATTAAAGTTTAAAAACTAAAATTTATTTTCAAACAATTCATAGTATTTACAATAAATAACTGCATTAAAGTTTTAAATAAGTTCTTTTTTCTTGTTTGATTTAAGTTTGAATCCTAATCATTATAATCTACACATTTATAAATGTAACACACCACTTAACTACGAATCTTCTTTATAGGTTCCTTTGGTTTCTTGATTGCCCTAACAATGTTGGAATATTTCCGAGATGTTAATGAACAAGACGTACGTCTATTTATCGACAATATCTTCCGTTTCGTCCCAGTCAATTAGTTATGAAATACCATTAATACTATGTGTATTATCAATATCTCTACGACTTAAATTCACAAAAGAAATTATTGATAACTTTTTTTTATAAAAATATCTATTCAAATTAATTGAAATACAATTTTGAATTTTTATTTTACGCCCCATAACTCTTCCTATGTCAGGCTTGACCTACAACCAATCGGTTAACAACTGATCGTTCTTGCATTAAGCTACTATGGCGGGTAAGTTAACAATACCCGACGACATTCAGGGATGAGATTTTCAAAATATACCGCAAGGAATCGAAGACTCTACGAGAATTTTTATAAAAGCCTTTCATTTACTTCTGAATTTTTATTTTATAATTTTTTTTAACTTACATGAGTTATATTTAAATTTCTTCTTAAATAATAATAATTTGAATCCATAGTACTTTATTATGGCACATGAAATCCATAATTTGAACAAGTCGCCTATAGCAAAAGCGATCATTATTTAATATATATATATATATATATATATATTTTTTTTTTTTTTTTAAATAGGACTGTCGCCTTTGGTAAGGCAACCTCAACTCTTAAATAGTTTAAATGACAATGAAATTGTCGTCTACTTATTTTTATTGTATACTTCCATTTTTTTAAATAAATTAAAAACTCCACTAATTAATATAATTAATTAAACTACATCATTTTGAATAAAATAATAACTCCACTAATTTGTATAATTAGTTAAACTTAAGATCATGTTGGTATGTTACTTGTGGAAATTAGTAAAGGCGACAACCAAATGCGACATGTTCTATCATGAGCATTAGTAACCTTACATAGTTTGTTTGTCACATGATTAATTAAATAATAAAGATAACAATCAATTATTATTGCTCTTTTGGAGTTAGGGTAATACTCAAGTGATTTATAATTCTCAACTAATCAGCAGTCAACTTATGGAATTGATCGCCCATATTTTGACGTGTTTTCTATTCTATTTTCTTCATATAAAACTGATCTAAACACAGGTTATAGTGGTAGACAATCAAACTATATATCATCTGATCATCCGACCTTTAATTTGAATAATATCCCAAAGAATAATGAGACAAATAGTGAATTTAATGCAAATAAAGTTGAAGTCTGAGAATAAAAGAACAAATAAAAACATTATTGTAGAACTGACCTTTATTAATAATATTTTTTTTTATCTTTGTAGTTAAAAACATCTTTATTGTAAGACTTGTGATTATTATTAGTATTTATATTGTAGTTGTTGTTTCATTTGTTTATTTCAGTGTTGGAGCATTTATTCAATCCACGATTTTATCCTAGTTTTTATAAATTAAAAAAAAACATTATTATTTTTTAGTTTGTTAGGGAATATAAATATAAACATATATATATATATTATGATTGTGGTGTGTCTGCCAACTTCGTAATTAATTTCTATAATGCAATGTAGTTTATTTGTCACATAATTAATTAGTTATACTAATTATTATTTTATTCAAAAGGATGGAGTTTAATTAATTATATTAATTAGTGGAGCTATTATTTTACTCAAAATGAAGGAGTTTAATTATATACTAATTAGAGGAGTTATTATTTTATTTAAAAAATGGAGATATTGTAACAGAAATAAGTAGACAACAACTTCATTATCATTTAAATTGTGTACCTTCGAAAAACACACTCGAACATTAAAGATTTTTTTTTTTCCCAAGCTTCAAATAAAGCAGTGATGGAAGAATGAACAAACAAGTTTGATGTATTCTCTACAGCCTCAGAGACTGATTCGACACACATATATTCCTCATCATTCACCTAGACTCGAGATTTTGGTTTAAACTAGTTTTCCAACTAAACACCCACTACAGGTTCTTCAAAAGATGTCCAGCTAATTTTTTGAAGTTTTTGGCTATAATTGGATTCAGAAATCCAACAACAACCCACTGACTTTTAGAGCCAATGAGAAAAAGAAATTACAAAAAAAAAGGAGTAAGAATTATTGATTACCAGAATTGGGGTACACAAGAAAGATAATTTCTTGAATTGCAGCAAATGGGAAAATTTTCTTTAAGTTGGGACTTTTGCAATTTAAAAGAATGGTATGCATCAAAAACAAGTTCCAGAGGTCAATATTAATTGATGAAGGTGAAATTTTCTTGAAAGTATTATCTACAAGTAATAGTCAATTGTCATCAACATCACAAATATATGGATTGCAGAAGGATTTATAAAAACAGTTAATGCCAAAAACTTCCAAGTTTAAAAGAAATTGCTCAAGAATTTTGAAATGGCCTTGTACACACCACACCAGTCTCATTATGCTTCATTGGAATCATACATCATGTTATTGAGAGACCGATGCTTGAGAAATACCCAGAACGAGCAAGTTTCTTGGTGTATCAAGAAGCTCATATTATTAAGATTATTAACTCAATTGCATACACCGCATTTAGATACCAGTTTATCATCTAGTCAGAATATAGAAACATTACAGTCATCTCCAAATCTGAAAATAACTTCACCCCTCCAAAGTAGGCAAAATAATCAACAACTCAGATTTGTATGCTACATCGAATTACAAAATAGTTGCTTGGAGATTTCTGTCCATATCAATCCCTCTTTTCATAATGCCTTCGGTTATGAAAGACGACAAATCCAAACGATACCACCATTCCAATCAAGTAACCCAGAATAGCTCCATAACTCACACAAATTGGCCACTCCTGTATAAAATTAAAGAGAAAAGAGATTACACACACCTAATGATCATAACAAGATTAATAGTTGCAACAGTAGTAAGATTTTGAATTGATTAAGCATTTAGCTGGATTGCAAATTAGTTGTTTTTTTAACAGCCACATATTATGTCTTGTATACTGCATGAGCCTAAACAATTACTCCTAATTACCACGTATGACAGGGAAAAGATTTGAATCAAAGCAAAAAGATTTTTAACTTACATTTGTAAGGGAGATACACAGAGGACAACTTATAAAAGTCCCTATTGGCCACATCAATAAAACTATCTCTTGTATCGTTGAGATGAGTCTAAAGACAGATAAGAAGATTAAAGTGATGAATGTACTTGAAAGCTTACAAGTACCAAGTGTCATAATAGTTCAATCATGATAATGCTCGTCTGTAAGGGGAAGCCTCAAAGTCATATCCAGCAAACAACCTACGCAGCAGACCAGTCTCTCTCTCTCTTAACTCAGTTTATTTTTGCTTTCTCAACATTTCAGTACTAACATCTATAAGCAATGTAGCTACTCTCAACTAACATCATCTTTCAGTATTTTATTAGTATCTCCTATTACAAAGGAGTTAAATACCTGTATAAAACGCTTTCAACAGACAGAATTTAAGGCACAAAAGCAATGAGCCCAGCATAACATTAATTATAAATACTTAAAAGAGTAAGATACTAGACCAAGAAAAGTGCAAAGAGAACTGAAGCAGTTTGTAATAGTAGATAAAACCTAAAATGCTAATCAGGTGGGAAGTATATCTATAGATAGATAGGTTCCATACCTGCCAGGATCTTTCCCAGTCAAGCGGCATGGGCCACGCACCAAACCAAGCCCCAATAACAGCTCCATGTGCAGGTAAACATATTATAAAATCAGTAGATTCAATTGGCCTGCATGTGGAAAGTGTGAAACATTTGATCAATGAAAATTACTGCAAGATTTACAAGATAGTGCAAATTTAATTAAAAAAAATATCCATAACAAGGTAAGTAACTTTACCTTGCATGAGCAAATACTCTATGCCAGTCAGTCCATGATGAGCCAAAAACAGAAGCTGCAGGGGCAAACTGCCCGGAATGCAACATGGTAAAATATGAGCCATTGTAGTTTTTGGACAAATATTGTCTAATACTTCTTAATATCAATTAGACATTCATTATCTGACAAAGTAAGAAACCAATTGAAAAATGCAATATAACACTGTAATATAGCAAGTGACATACAAAATGGAGCATCATTCTTCCAATTGAATAGCTACAGTGACTACAAGCAAGGTAAAAAGGATGTACATACTGTAAAGACCGACATTAGAAGAGACCAGTGAAGTGTCCTTTTGAAGTGCCTGTATTTAATGAGTAACAATCACATATCAGCAACTCATCAATTGTGATACAAAATTATCCAAACTTGTTCTGTTTCTATAGTTAATGATCTTATCATTTTGATCTTGGACTTTGAGATAACATTACTCATTATCAGCAACCCCAAACCAAACCATACAACAAGATAAGAAAGCTTTTCAAAATCTCCTAACAAAATAAGAATGTTTTTCAAATTATGAACATCAAATAAAGAGACAAGTCCGGAATCCAAGACAGGGCACTGAAGGTACTGGTTGATCACCGAAGGAATTATCAAGTAGGCTAATCAGAGTTGTGCAGCCACAACATATGTTCATTTTTTAAAACATGTGATAACTGAATGGATAGACATGTCAATGCAAAAACAACCATCACGTACTGAGTTCCAACAGGTGCCCCCAGTACAATTGCTCCAAGTGCATTCACTAAAGCACCTACAAATACAACCATTAGAGACATCATAGGATCTATACTAGCGAAGAGCAATAACGTATCAAGTTTGTAGAAATGGGGAAGATCATTTAAGTGATTTTCTAATAATTAATCCCAAAATTAAAATTTACTAAACAAAAACACTGCAAGATTATATGCATATCATACTCTCCCATATGCATGAACAAACATGTAAAGCGAATGATGTGAGAAAACCTTTTTAGCTACCTATAAACATGCACATGAACAGATGCTAGAGGAAGGAACCCTTAGGACCTGATAAGCCATGCTTAAAAAACTTTTAAACATAAATGTTTCTACCTACAACAGGAGAGTTTACTAAGCTAATTAATACTAGGGGGAATAAACCAATCTGAGTGAATGAAGAGCTCTTGCAGCATCATACCTAGAGCAGATTGCAATAAGAGTGAAATACAGCTCGTTGGAAGGCCACACCATAAAGCTCAATCATGTTCATGGATCACTTTTTTCATTGAGTCCTTTTGGTGCCTTATTTTATAGACAAGTGCATTTTTCACAACAATGTTGAAGATTATGCCAATTCACTTGGTTCAATAATCAATTTGTTTAGCTGTGCCTACACATTAAATTGATAATTAGTAAGCACTATGTAACAGTAAACTTGCTCCAAGAAAACTTTCCAAATGGACTTGCATAAAAGACCATTTACAAAATCATTTACATGCATGTTTGTTTATCCTTGCTCCAAGAAAACTTTACAAATGGATTTGCATAAAAGACCATTTACAAAATCATTTACATGCATGTTTGTTTATCCTGGATGGACATACGACACAAGTGGCATCCCTAACAGAGAATGGAAGAATTAGCTCATTCTCAAATCCCATTTCGCGCACTTTCATTTGGAGGTTACCAAAAATTGAATAGTCTCTTATTTGGTCCTCTCTTTCTATTCAAAACCTCCCTATGACCCTCCTTAATCCTTCTTTATCACTGTTCAATGTTTTTCTTGGTTCTACACCTTTATTAGTTTAAAAGTATTAAATTAGTGGAAATGTTTTCATTTTAACATCATTCACAATAAATTATTTTCATAAATAATGCCTTTTATGTTCTAAATCGTAAAATTGATAGAGCATACCCTTATTGAGAAGAACTCTTTTAACATTTAATATATTGCTCTTTTCCTAAAAGATTTGCCCAAGTTAAACTGTTTTACTTTCAACAGTAATATATGTTTATTTTTCTTCAACCAATGGTGACAGATCTTGGAAGAGAAAACAGGACCATGAATTTTTTTTGAATTATCCTACATTGAAAAGGTTCAAATGCTAATTGGTAAAAAAAAATATAAAGGTCGTTATTTACTGTGTTATTGCTGCAAAAGACAGTTCTCATATCAGTGGCAGATCGAAAAAATCAGTGGCAGATCATGCGCAATTTGTGCTTCTCTACTGCTTCACCAAACATAATCTCATATGAAAAACGGACTTCGAATTTTGATTTGCTTTCCGAACTCATTATAACTACACATTTTTTCATAATAACAGAGGGCTTCTCAAAACACTTAGTAATCCATTTATAGATGACTTTCCATACCAGAAGGATTTCTTATCAAGCTAATTATCTTCTTTATCCACACATCTAAATGATACATTTCAAGCAGACTATTTGGTCATAGACCCTCTTAAGCAAAAGCAGCTTTTCGTGATACAATATTTTGGATCTAATATAACACAATCCTGGAAATACACATTATTTTTCACTAACATCTATTCTAGCTTTCATTCTAATGCTCATATATGCCAGGCAATGAATAGTAATGTTCCTTATTCTGTCTGAAACAAAGAATATCATAACGAAAGTTTAAGCATATTAAGTCCTAAGACAATGCCAACTACCTATGTGTCCTAAAACATAAAGCAAGAAGAAACAAAATAGACTCTCAGCTGACATTTAAAACACTAACCAGCAGGGAGACCCAGCAGCCCTCTCGCTATTGCTTTGACATACTAGAACAAGAAAATAAGAACACCGTCTAATTAAAGAAAATTAAACAGAAACTATAATTATATAAAGAAGGGCAGAACAAAGAAGACTGAAATTACTGAGTGTTTATCTGGATTGCGCCGAAACAGACTATAGAATGGGATGACGACTGAAGCCTCCAAAGCCTGAAAAACCAGAAAATCTACAGATCACCCAGTGTCTGGGCTCAGTATCACAATTATATGGAGCTATACATACCCATACTATAAATAGAGTCTGGGCTGAATTTTGTATGAGAGTAAGGGAATACAAACTGGATGCGATCCAGAAAGCCACAGCTAATCCTAGCCCACATGTGAGATGCAATAGCAGCACCTTGAGCAGCGATGTGTTTGTGCTGTCAGGAGCCTTTCTTTTCTGCATCGGTGTAATTGGTGGAAGGAGTATGGAAAATGCTGGTGGTAAGATACTTGTGTTAACATTTGGTAAGATACTTGTGTTAACATTTTAATTGGTTTTAAATTCTAAAAGGTAATCAATAATTGGTCAAATTCTTTGGATCGGATTTTTAAGCTAATCATATTTACAGGCAAACAAGCAAGCATACAATTTTTATAACTTAGGCAATTACATCTTAGAAATATTTATTGAGTATGGTCCATTATGATGACATTGACCAATTAGTTTAACAAATAAATGAGATAGGAGTAATGTAAAATTACAGAACCAAAACCAATTGTTCATGAATATAGTTTTTGGCCTGCAGGAATAAAAAATCAACCTAAATGGGGCTAGCCAGTAAAAAATCAACCACAGATGGATAGTGTGATATATATATATATATATATATAAGTATTCTTAGTGTCTCTAGAAGAAATCAACCTAAATCGTTTATTGAAGAAATGAAGGGCACTAGTGTCTCTTGACTCTAAATAAATATACTACAACATTCATGTACTATTTAGAATGTGGCATTTCCTAGTTGTTATAATGAGAAGATAACTATTCAATTTGGCCTTAATCAAAGATTACTCTGTGATCCGAATAGTGTAAAACCTCAGAATATGTGGTGATTGCCATCAATTGCCATCAATCTCATCTTAAAAATAACAGGCAGAGAAAGCATTGTTCGTTCGGGGCTATAACCGTTTCCGTTATTTTATGAATGAGTCTATCAGAGGAAAAAAATTTGAATCCAAATCTTAACAGCAAAGAACCCTAGAATATATTATCTGCTTAAATTTTCAAACAAACAAAGACTCCCTTTTGAAGTTCAAACGAACAGCTCATGAGATCGAGAGGAAGAGAGAGAAGATAGATACTTACATTGTGAGAGAGAACCGAGAGAGGGAGAAGAGGATCTGAAATGCTTTTTTTAAATACCTAAATTAAAAATAAGATTGCCCAAATGAGGATTTAGAAATAAGATCGCCCAAA
The DNA here is from genome assembly GCA_028654395.1 of Scutellaria barbata. Classification (NCBI taxonomy): domain Eukaryota; kingdom Viridiplantae; phylum Streptophyta; class Magnoliopsida; order Lamiales; family Lamiaceae; genus Scutellaria; species Scutellaria barbata. The sequence continues at coordinate 31,927 of JACJVH010000164.1, forward strand.
GTCAAGATTAGTGGACAACAGAATAATAAAAAATCCTTTTTTATTCTTCTGTTAGAGTGTGAAAAAATACCTCAAGATTCCAAAAAAATGGGGCTAGCTTATGCCTTCAACAATGGAGGATAACAAAAACTTTGATCTTGAAGATGAACGAATTCTTTTTGTTCTTTTTTGTTGGGTAATGAAAAATGATTGTGGGGGCAGATCTTATGTGGGCAAAGATTATGAATTGAGGAAGAAAAATGAGAAATTAACATATAAAAAGGATGAAAGGTTGAGAGCAATGAAGAAGTTTGAAAGAGAAATTGAAATGGGGTAAAATTCAAATATGACACCGTAGGTGATCATGGGCTGATCCTCCTCAACTTCGTCAACTCCATCGGCGGATTCATCGCACCTCCCAACCCCAACCCCGCGGCAGCGTCAAAATCTCCGATGTCACCGTCAACGTTTCTCGTAACCTCTGGTTCCGAATCTATGTCCCCTACGACTCCAATATCGCCGCCGATCACCTTCCCGTCATTGTCTTCTTCCACAACGGGGCGAGGTAAGATAATCACGTATGAGGTAGATATTCTATTTTTGATTTAGTGATCGATGTGGGATTTTACTGGAAAAACACTTTGCTTTTTCCTCACTCTTTTCCTTTTGTTTTAAGGGCCGGCTATACACAACTCGGGCCCTTCTAAACACACCCCACCAAAATAATGAAAAAAGAAATAGAATGTGTAATGTCTAAAATGCTCTTATTCATTTAACAAAATAAAAAATATAATCAAACAAATTATCCAAACACACTCATCTAATTGTGATTGCTAAACACACCTCATTCCTTCTAGGTTTTGTAATTGGAATACGCACACCCACACAACCGAACTCTTCTTCCTCACCAACACCAATTTGAATTTCTAACCAAAGCACTACTCAAATTTGTTTAAAAAATATCATGGATCAAGATAGAGCACGAGAACTTCCTCACCAACACCAATTTGAATTTCTAACCAAAGCACTACTCAAATTTGTTTAAAAAATATCATGGATCAAGATAGAGCATGAGAAATGGACAATATAAGTCATTTAACATGATTTCACCAATTTATTTTTCAGTATGGTTGAAAAAAAAAATCGCGCAGTTCCCGATCGGCCAATACAGACCAAACAATGTGAAGTGTGTTCGACCTGTATTGGCCGAACATGTAATGCAATGTTCGTTCAGCACTGGTCGAACATCTGGATAATGTTCGACTTACTCTGGTCGAACATTATGATGTGTGTTCGGCTAGCTCTGGTCGAACATATGCTATGTGTTCGTCTTTTAATAGTCGAATATATTGTTGTATTAGTCAATTCAATCTACTTCAATCACCGAACAATCGACCATCGACCAAACAATGGACTATAATGTTGCAACATAAAATCGACCATCGACCAAACAATGAACTACAATGTTCGGTCCATACCTGCCCACAATTCTAAGTATGTTCGACCAACCTCGCATGAACACATCCTTACATGTTCGCCCGAAGTAGACCGAACATCCTTAGGGTGTTCGACCACTATCAGCTGAACATGCCCCATATGTTCGCCCACTACCGGCCGAACAGCTCCACATGTGTTCAGCCGCTATCAGCCGAACGCAACATACAAAGTTCGCCCAACCAGGGTTGAACATACCCTGTTCGACAGCCACAAATTCGACCAAAAAAACATCCGAAATTCACGCTATATCGACAAATTAACGAAGCCTAAACACTAACATTGTGTTTTAAACAAAATTACACACATCTAACACATCAAAATTTAATCTTCCTACTCAAAATTCATAAGTTCACTTATTTGGATTTTCTTCTTCTCCGTGGGGATCCATTATAAATTTTGAGTTACGAAATCAAGCTTGCTACAACTTGTTCGGTTGAAGGTTGAAGAAAAACACCAATTTCAGCCAATGAAAAGGGGATTTGCAAGGAAGAAACGACTCTCTCTTTCTCTCTATTGCAAGTAGGGTTTGTTTGGGGTATGTGTGTGGTGGGTGGGTGTGTTTAGAATTAGGTTTTGTTTTTTCAAATTTTTAATTATTAAGGGTGTTTTGGTAATCATGTGGGGTGTGTTTAGTATTATGTGAGATCAATTTTAATTTGATGGGGTGTGTTTAGAATTTGGGGTGTGTTTAGAAGGTGTTGGGGTGTGTATAGCCGACCCTTGTTTTAAATGATATTGCTTATTGTTATTATTTTTGATTTAGTGATCATCTTTTCCTTTTGTTTTAAATGATATTGCTTATTATTATTATTTTTGATTTAGTGATTATTTTTGATTTAGTTATCATATAGGATTTAGTGATTATTTTTGATTGAACTACTCAGAGCCTTTAGGAGAATTAGGATTGGGCCTCCAATGGCCTGTTAAATCGTCTTTTATTCAACTACTCTAGGATTGGCCTGTAATGGCCTATAAACAAATATTAAGCCACAATATTATTGTAGTCTATTAATATTAATTTATTCCACTATAGAATTAATATTGCACTATCTCCAATGGCCTATAATCTATTAATATTAATTATTCCACTGTAAAATTAATATTGCATTATCTTCAATGACCTATAAACAAATATTGAGCCACAATATTATTATAGTCTATTAATATTAATTTATTCCACTGTAAAATTAATATTGCACTATTCATCCTAACTTGCTCCAATTATTATTTTCCGTGTTTAAGATCTAATATACATTAATTAATTTAAGCTAATGCTTTAATTAATTAATATTTTTTTATTCCTTGTCATAATATGGCTCCCAATTATTATTTCTCGTGTTTAAGATCTAATATACATTAATTAATTTAAGTTACTAAATGCTTTAATTAATTAATATTTTTTTATACATTTGATGAAAAATCTGAAGAGGTAATTTTAGATAACAAGATAGTTTTGAAAGTAGATGCTTTAATTAATTAATATTTTTTTATACATTTGATGAAAAATCTTAAAAGGTAACTTTAGATAATAAGATAGTTTTGAAAGTAGATTCGACGGCGGCTTTGGAAAACCCAAAATTTATGTTGACACACACCAACATACTGAAGTTGACACACACCAACATACTGAACTGAACATGAAGTTCGTCAATTCCCGAAAAGTTTTACGAAAATTTTGATCAATTAGGGTTGAAAAAGTATTTTTGGTCATGCATTATGACCAGAACGTCAAGACTATTTTCATCCCGGATGACTATCAGAGAATTGTAGTAGGAGGGATGGTAAATTTTATATATATATATATATATATATATATATATATATATATATATATATTATGTTGCCCTTGATATTCCTCTGTCTTTGCAAAATTTTGTATTTTTAGATGGGTAGTCAAAATTTGGAGGGTCAATAAGGACACACGAAATTATTCTCGTAATCTGCTTTCCAAAATTTTGTTTGGATGGGTGGTTAAAATTCTTTGCAAAATTTTGTATTTTTGGATGGGGTGGTCAAAATTTGGAGGGTCGATAACGTACTATATTATTCTTGTAATGTTTAAGGGCTACAATGATATTCCATTTAACTTTAAGACTTTCTCAATTCCATTTAACTTTAAGACTTTCTCAACCGAATATGCAAATATCGATATTGGAATATACGATGTTATTCTTGTAATGTTTAAGGGCTACAATGATATTCCATTTAACTTCAAAACTTTCTCAACCGAATATGCGATGTTATTCTTGTAATCTTTAAGGGCTACAATGATATTCCATTTAACTTCAAAACTTTCTCAACCGAAACATCTTGTAATGTTTAAGGGCTACAATGATATTCCATTTAACTTCAAAACTTTCTCAACCCAATATGCAAATATCGACATTGGAATGAGGTACATTCGCTTTTCCCTTACTCTTTTCATTTTGTTTTAAATGTTTGTTGCTCTTGTATCAAAAAGAGCCCTATTTATACACAAAGGCGCCCTATTTATACACAAAGGCCAAAAAAATTAAAGTTGGGAGGAGAAGAAAAATCTTGATCTCCTTAATATATCCTCAATATAGGTAAATCTTGATATCCTCAATATATTCTCATATCTCCTCAATATATTCTCATATATTCTCAATATTTGGAAATCTTGATCTCCTTAATATATCCTCAATATATGTGAATCTTGATGTCTTCAATATATTGTCAATATATTCTCATATATGCTCAAAGAAATCTTGATCTCCTCAATATATTCTCATATATCCTTAATATTTGGAAATCTTGATCTCCCCTATTTTTGCAATAATAATTAATTCTTATCTATATTCTCATAATTCTTAATTATTATCTATATTGTCATAATTCTTATCTATATTCTCATATATCCTCAATATATGAAAATCTTGATCTGCTCATATTTTACAATAAAATAATAATTAATTCTATTCTTATTAAAGATTGTGCTAATTCAATTCAAGTAAGATTGTGCTATTTCAATTCAAGTAACATAATTCTATTTTTATTAAAGATTGTGCTATTTCAATTCAAGTAAGATTGTGCTATTTCAATTCAAGTAACATTTTTTACTCAGTATGTAGCTATAATGTGTTTTTCTGTAGAGGCTGGAGAGTTTTTTTCTTTTCATTTGAAATAAATATTTCTAAAATCCACTCAAATTGCTTGAAAATCTGTTGAATATAATCCAAACATCACTTAAAGCACAATCTTCAACCATATAATCCAAACATCACTTAAAGCACAATCTTCAACCATTCTGCTCTAAATCAAGCAATATAAAAACTAATGTAATAAGTCTAATCATAAATTCATAATTAGGATCTACCTATTCAATGTCATGTACATGGAACTTCTTAGTTCTTACCATAGAATTCAACCCACTAGATCACACCTCAAAGGAAAGTGGAAATTGGAGGGAATCAAACTATGCCACCACGGAAAATGCATCAAAGATATCTTTTTATCTATTATCACAATCTAAGAAGCCAAGTAAGTGCTTACAAAGAAATAAAGCCAAGCAACAAAATCTGTTTCACTATTGGGCATATGCAATTTTCTTGCATCAACTTTGTTTTGGGCAAATGCTCTCTAACACGAGAGATGAAAAACATAAATTTAGCTCAACCCATGTGAGCTTGGCCCTTCATAAAGTAATGTCAAATTTTATCTGATATGAGCTGACGGAAATAGTCCTTAATTATCGACTGCTCTTTTTAGCACGCTTTCCTTGGCCTTTCTTTGGTGGTCCCTTCCCACGGCGCTTCAGCATTTCAAGTTTGTTCAATCGCCTGACATATGCTTAACTATGTCACAATCATAAATAGTATAGAGAATTCAAAAGGTGGTTGAACACATAAATCAAGATGAAATTGCATCAAGTCATGGGATAGACGGAAAAAATTAGAATGCATTCCTTTCATATGATTTGATCATCCATCACATTGGACATTTATTGAACTTAAGTCTCACTACCAGTAAAAAGCATAATATGGTTTACAACTCACACCTTCTCTTATGAAGGATGCAAATAAGACCTAGCATAAGAAAAAGGATGAATCAAATATGACCTAATTGAAAAGAAGAATAATTATAATAATAATCACCTTTTCAATCCTAACCTTTTGAATTAAGAACTTTGACTTTAACACAATATTGCAATTAGAAAACCAATTGTATTTTATTACGATCTAAGCTGTAAACAACAATGTTTTAAATAACTAATTGAAAATGTGTTCGAATTTAAATTCACCTAAAACGGCATCGTTTTGATGGAGATCAAAATTTTATTTTATTTTATAAAAATGTGCTAATTTGCCTACACTGAACTAAATTGCACTTCTTGAAAAGGTGGAGTTTTTTTTTTTTTTTTTTTGGCAATTCGGCCATCAAAGATCGTAAAATGAATGGAAAATACTCTTACTCTTGTTCAGTACGAGCTAGGAGACTGGGATCATCCTTCTGCATATCATAAGGATACCATGCAGCGACTTTGTCACCAATGAGCTTCTTACGTAGTATTTTGTGAGGGGATCTTTGCCCAGTCGGGTTTAGCACATGACCGAAAATCCTAGCCCTCGCCTCAGTAAGTCCTTTAACGGCCGCTTCAGCCAGTACTTTTTTCATGCTCCCTAAGCTGCTTCCAACACTCATCTTTCTTACAGTTTCTTACCTTGATAAAAAAAAAAAAAAGGGAAACTGAGATCCTGGGTGATGCAGGCTAATAATGGATCATTACACAGTTCATTTATACAAAAAAGAAAAAAAAAAAGGAATTTCAAACTTTTAATGAGCAAATTAAGATTATCAAGCAGCTAGAGTTCAAGACATTAACCATTACACTGAAAACCAAGCAAAAAGGAAATACTTAATAGATGCACATGATAAAATACTGGCATATGCTAAAGGAAGAATTGATTTTATTTATACCATGCTGAGGATGAAAATAGAAACTTGCTATAAATTACATAAAAGCAGCACCAGAAGCATCAAATTATTTTTTTTCCGCTTCCAGTGAAATAAAAAATGTTGTAAAAGATATTGTAGCAATGAGTCAACTTATCAAAGAAATTTAAACATATATACATACATGCATATTAATCATCTCTTTTACACAGCTGTTATTCAGAAGCAAGCCATATCTAACTCAAGGCAATATTAATTTAAATAATTAGCTCGATTCAAAGGATCTTACTTTTCCTCTCCCCACTTATACAATATCTTCCAAATATGAATAATCACGGAGTCTATTTAATTTTTTTTATTTTTTCATGCAACAATAACAATAACAACATATAGAGCTTCAATTATGACTCCCGCAATCAATGAAAGTTATCTGCCAAATATCATGGACTGGTGAAATAATAATGCATTCTGCTAGTACAACAAATATTATCAGAGTTTTAGCACAAAACATAAATAAAAGATTTGTTTCTTTCATAGAAGAATGTGAATTATTCATTTTAGCATTTGAAAAACAAAATATAAGTACCTGCTCTTCAGATATAGGAATCTTTTAGAAGATGTCTAACACAGTGGGACAACTGGACGAACAAATGCAAACCAAATAAAATACTTTCAGATGCTCTCCTAGACTAAACAAAGAATTTAGTTAGCAAGCATAGTTCCAAAATGCTTACCAATTAGAGGAATTAACCTATGCAAAATGCAAATGGGGATACAGTCGTAGGTATATCAAGTGTAAAACATCTACAGTCATCATTTGCTGTGATCACATATCACACATCCAGGCACAAACTTATGAACTGTGAGTGAAATCTTCATCAATCTGATTTGGTCTAGTTTCTTCCATGCAAATTATGAGAGGTTTCACTCAGAAAAAATAAGGATCCCTAGTTATATCCACTATTATATCAGCTTTATTAAGGGAAAAAAAATGGCAGTTTGGTCAAGTCCCAGACTCTCAATCGAGAACAGCTGGAGAAGCAAAAATCAACACTCTTTCACTGAATGGTGAGAGTTCTATTTTCTAACTTAACCACCACTGAACATTGTACTGCAATTTCAAACCAAACATGCCGAAACAGTTTCAGTAAGCACGGGCCCCAATTACGATGAATCTATTAACATTAAATACTCCTATAAAATCCCAATTTACACTAAATTAGGGTTTATACAATGACTGAAATCCGAAAAAAAAAAAAAAAAGAAATTACGCAAGGTTTAGGGTTATAGTATGTGTTCACCTTCTATTTCATAGAACTTAAACTCAGTCGGTGGATGGAGGACGCGTCACGGACAGCAGCGGCAGCGGCGAACACAATGGCGGCGGCGTTGTTTGTTTCGTTAAGAGAGAAGTGAGATCGCTAGAGAAGGAGAGAGAGTGTTTCTCTTGTTTTACTTCTTTTTAATATTTATTTGTGATACTGCTCCCCAAAAAAAATATATATATCTTTGTGATAAATTTAAATAAACTGACTGTTTCTGTTTTGATTTTGGAGAAAAACAAAATCATTTAATTTTAACGAGAATTTGATTAAAATGTTCATTAAATTTGCATTATTTATAAATATACCTAATAATTTTAAATTTTACTATATTGCACTTTAATTATGGGAACGTTATTAAAAATGTTCTGCTACCTGTTATGCAGATAATTCAATGATTCAATCTGTAATTGTTGATGTGGCTGATTTTTTTAATTTTTTTTTATGCTGATATATTTCGCTTTATTCTTAATTAAATTAGAATTTTATTTTAAGAATTCATAATATTATTTTGAACAATCAACAACAATCGAAAATAAAGGCTACTTTTAAAAAATCAATTGAAAGGACTAAAAAGACATAATTAACCTTGTTGGACATCCGACCCGAGCTGACCCGAGTTGCACACTGTTGGACATCCGACCCGAGTTGACCCGAGCTGCACACTGTTAGACATCCGACCCGAATTTCACACAATATTGCATCTGAACAGCCAGGATGATATGTTTAGCCTCCTCCTCGGCAAGCCGCCTAGGATCATTTAGAGGAATCATGGACAAATTAGTCTGGCCGGCCGGAGTTGGACTTGCCGCGCAGGAAAGAGCCAACTGCTAAGAGATCGTGGGTGATAAAACCGCCCAATACCGCATAAATAGGCGAAAATCAAGGAGAAAGTGGGCACAACCTCCACGATCTCCACTACTTAGGTTATGTTATAGTTATAAATAGATGTAATTTCAATTTCGAAACTCATTTTGACGATCCTGCTCGGTCACTCAAAACCGCCCAAAATCAACCGACCTAATTTGCCCGAGTAGGCTCCGGGCCAGTGTTCTTTGCATTTTCTTTACACATTTCAGCATATTTCTCCATTTAATTACACCAAATTTATTCATTTTTTATCATTTCGAGTGTGTGACTAGAAATTAATCAATTTATCAATTTCGACGTCAACAAACCTAAAATTAGTTTAAGCAACTCAACATGTTTTTTCAAAAAAAAAATTGAAAATTTGTTTTTAAATTCTAAATTAATATTAATTTAAACACTTAAATGTTTTTCAAAAATCCGAATTTTTTTAAGATATAAGATTAAAATATACACTAATATCTGAAATAATTTTAAAATAACTAAATAATTTTTAAAATTATTTAATAATTATAAAATACTTAAATAAACTTAAAAATATAAATTTAAGTACACATTAATATCTGAAATAAATTTTATCTATTTCTTAAAGTAAATCTTAGAATAATACGAAAAAGTAATTTATAAAATCAGAAAAATAATTTTGTAAATCTAAAAATCAACATTTTTAAAATTTTTTTTAGAACTATATTCAAATTTATAAAATATTTTTAAATTATTTTAAGATCTATTTTAAAAAAAAAATGTATTTTTTAATTTTTTCTAATTTTTTTTTGTTTTTGAGAATTATTTTTTAGATTTATAAATTTAAGAAAATCAGTTTTTTTTTTTAAAATTTTAATTTCAGATGTATGTTAAATTATATATCTCTAATATTTTTTTTTTAGATTTTAAAAATGATATTTAGAATTTTAAAACAACTTTCAAAAACTTTAAAAATAAATTTTAATTCTTTATAGTTTTCAGATTAAAAAAAAAATTGTTCTATTTATTTCAAATACTTTTTTCTAAAAATATCTATTAGTAGAGATTTTATTTGTTGAACTTTAGATATTTTAAAATAATATTATGGTTTTTAAATTAAATATTTTGATTTTATTAAAAGTAAAGTTCCATGAGAAAAACAAAATGTCGTATAGGTTGAGTTATCTACAATATATTAAAAACTTATTTGAGTATGGTCATCAATAATGCAAAGTTAATTAACATTTTTCTTAATTTTCCTAATTTGTATGATAGTTTTTTAATGATCCAAATTTAAACTAATAAGATTAGTTTGAAATTTTTTAGATTCTATCTATACTATACTAATAACAGGACAGTTGGGAATAATTACAAGAATGCCATTTTCCCGCCCAAACTGTCTTGCAATAAATGTTATATATTTTTTTTTATTAATTGTTTTGTTAATTAATTTCCAAAAGTAATTATTACATATAATATAAAGATATTTTTTATTGCATGAATGCTTACTTTTGAGGATTTCAAGACATTTTTTTATTGTATCAATGCTTACTTTTGAGAATTCCAAAATATTTTTATTGTATCAATGCTTATTTTGAGGATTTCAAGACATTTTTTTATTATATTAATACTTACTTTTGAGAATTCCAAAACATTTTTTATTATATCAATACTTTTGAGAATTTCAAGACATTTTTATTGTATCAATGTTTACTTTTGAGGATTTCAAGATATTTTTTATTGTATCAATGCTTACTTTTGAGAATTCCAAGACTTTTTTATTGTATCAATACTTACTTTTGAGAATTCCAAAACATTTTTATTGTATTAATACTTACTTTTGAGGATTTCAAGACATTTTTTATTGTATCAATGCTTACTTTTGAGAATTTCAAGACATTTTTATTGTATCAATGCTTACTTTTGAAGATTCCAAGACATTTTTTATTATATTAATGCTTACTTTTGAGAATTCTAAGACATTCTTGATTATATCAATACTTACTTTTGAGGATTTCAAGACATTTTCTATTGTATCAATGCTTACTATTGAAAATTCTAAGACATTTTTTATTGTATCAATTTTTACTTTTGAGAATTCCAAGACATTTTTATTGTATTAATGCTTACTATTGAGAATTTCAAGACATTTTTATTGCATTAATGCTTACTTTTGAGGATTCCAATGTATTTTTTATTGCATCAATGTTTACTTTTGAGAATTCCAATATATTACATATTAATTATCCAATAAAAAATTGATTTGATAAAAAATATTTTAATAAATTAAATGTATGTTCTTAATTTTTGAATTTGGCTTCCTATTCAATCCACTTTTGTTGCTTCTTCTTCAAGCAAACATTGATGCAATAAAAAAATACATTGGAATCCTCAAAAGTAGCATTAATGCAATAAAAATGTCTTGAAATTCTATAGTAAGCATTAATACAATAAAAATGTCTTGGAATTCTCAAAAGTAAAAATTGATACAATAAAAATGTCTTAGAATTTTCAATAGTAAGCATTGATACAATAGAAAATGTCTTGAAATCCTCAAAAGTAAGTATTGATATAATCAAGAATGTCTTAGAATTCTCAAAAGTAAGCATTAATATAATAAAAAATGTCTTGGAATCTTCAAAAGTAAGCATTGATACAATAAAAATGTCTTGAAATTCTCAAAAGTAAGCATTGATACAATAAAAAATGTCTTGAAATCCTCAAAAGTAAGTATTAATACAATAAAAATGTTTTGGAATTCTCAAAAGTAAGTATTGATACAATAAAAAAGTCTTGGAATTCTCAAAAGTAAGCATTGATACAATAAAAAATATCTTGAAATCCTCAAAAGTAAACTTGATACAATAAAAAATGTCTTGAAAATTCTCAAAAGTATTGATATAATAAAAAATGTTTTGGAATTCTCAAAAGTAAGTATTAATATAATAAAAAAATGTCTTGAAATCCTCAAAATAAGCATTGATACAATAAAAATATTTTGGAATTCTCAAAGTAAGCATTGATACAATAAAAAAAATGTCTTGAAATCCTCAAAAGTAAGCATTCATGCAATAAAAAATATCTTTTATATTATATGTAATAATTACTTTTGGAAATTAATTAACAAAACAATTAATAAAAAAAAATATAACATTTATTGCAAGACAGTTTGGGCAGGGAAAATGGCATTCTTGTAATTATTCCCAACTGTCCTGTTATTAGTATAGTATAGATAGAATCTAAAAAATTTCAAACTAATCTTATTAGTTTAAATTTGGATCATTAAAAAACTATCATACAAATTAGGAAAATTAAGAAAATGTTAATTAACTTTGCATTATTGATGACCATACTCAAATAAGTTTTAATATTGTAGATAACTCAACCTATACGACATTTTGTTTTTCTCATGGAACTTTACTTTTAATAAAATCAAAATATTTAATTTAAAAACCATAATATTATTTTAAAATATCTAAAGTTCAACAAATAAAATCTCTACTAATAGATATTTTTAGAAAAAAAGTATTTGAAATAAATAGAACAATTTTTTTTTAATCTGAAAACTATTAAAGAATTAAAATTTATTTTTAAAGTTTTTGAAAGTTTTTTAAAATTCTAAATATCATTTTTAAAATCTAAAAAAAAATTTAGAGATATATAAATTTAACATACATCTGAAATTAAAATTTTAAAAAAAAAAACTGATTTTCTTAAATTTATAAATCTAAAAAATAATTCTCAAAAACAAAAAAAAAATTAGAAAAAATTAAAAAAATACATTTTTTTTTAAATAGATCTTAAAATAATTTAAAAATATTTTTATAAATTTGAATATAGTTCTAAAAAAATTTTAAAAATGTTGATTTTTAGATTTACAAAATTATTTTTCTGATTTTATAAATTACTTTTTCGTATTATTCTAAGATTTACTTTAAGAAATAGATAAAATTTATTTCAGATATTAATGTGTACTTAAATTTATATTTTTAAGTTTATTTAAGTATTTTATAATTATTAAATAATTTTAAAAATTATTTAGTTATTTTAAAATTATTTCAGATATTAGTGTATATTTTAATCTTATATCTTAAAAAATTCGGATTTTTGAAAAACATTTAAGTGTTTAAATTAATATTAATTTAGAATTTAAAAACAAATTTTCAATTTTTTTTTTTGAAAAACATGTTGAGTTGCTTAAACTAATTTTAGGTTTGTTGACGTCGAAATTGATAAATTGATTAATTTCTAGTCACACACTCGAAATGATAAAAAATGAATAAATTTGGTGTAATTAAATGGAGAAATATGCTGAAATGTGTAAAAAAATGCAAAGAACACTGGCCCGGAGCTACTCGGGCAAATTAGGTCGGTTGATTTGGGCGTTTTTGAGTGACCGAGCAGGATCGTCAAAATGAGTTTCGAAATTGAAATTACATCTATTTATAACTATACATAACCTAAGTAGTGGAGATCGTGGAGGTTGTGCCCACTTTCTCCTTGATTTTCGCCTATTTATGCGGTATTGGGCGGTTTTATCACCCACGATCTCTTAGCAGTTGGCTCTTTCCTGCGCGGCAAGTCCAACTCCGGCCGGCCAGACTAATTTGTCCATGATTCCTCTAAATGATCCTAGGCGGCTTGCCGAGGAGGAGGCTAAACATATCATCCTGGCTGTTCAGATGCAATATTGTGTGAAATTCGGGTCGGATGTCTAACAGTGTGCAGCTCGGGTCAACTCGGGTCGGATGTCCAACAGTGTGCAACTCGGGTCAGCTCGGGTCGGATGTCCAACAAGGTTAATTATGTCTTTTTAGTCCTTTCAATTGATTTTTTAAAAGTAGCCTTTATTTTCGATTGTTGTTGATTGTTCAAAATAATATTATGAATTCTTAAAATAAAATTCTAATTTAATTAAGAATAAAGCGAAATATATCAGCATAAAAAAAATTAAAAAAATCAGCCACATCAACAATTACAGATTGAATCATTGAATTATCTGCATAACAGGTAGCAGAACATTTTTAATAACGTTCCCATAATTAAAGTGCAATATAGTAAAATTTAAAAATTATTAGGTATATTTATAAATAATGCAAATTTAATGAACATTTTAATCAAATTCTCGTTAAAATTAAATGATTTTGTTTTTCTCCAAAATCAAAACAGAAACAGTCAGTTTATTTAAATTTATCACAAAGATATATATATTTTTTTTGGGGAGCAGTATCACAAATAAATATTAAAAAGAAGTAAAACAAGAGAAACACTCTCTCTCCTTCTCTAGCGATCTCACTTCTCTCTTAACGAAACAAACAACGCCGCCGCCATTGTGTTCGCCGCTGCCGCTGCTGTCCGTGACGCGTCCTCCATCCACCGACTGAGTTTAAGTTCTATGAAATAGAAGGTGAACACATACTATAACCCTAAACCTTGCGTAATTTCTTTTTTTTTTTTTTTTCGGATTTCAGTCATTGTATAAACCCTAATTTAGTGTAAATTGGGATTTTATAGGAGTATTTAATGTTAATAGATTCATCGTAATTGGGGCCCGTGCTTACTGAAACTGTTTCGGCATGTTTGGTTTGAAATTGCAGTACAATGTTCAGTGGTGGTTAAGTTAGAAAATAGAACTCTCACCATTCAGTGAAAGAGTGTTGATTTTTGCTTCTCCAGCTGTTCTCGATTGAGAGTCTGGGACTTGACCAAACTGCCATTTTTTTTCCCTTAATAAAGCTGATATAATAGTGGATATAACTAGGGATCCTTATTTTTTCTGAGTGAAACCTCTCATAATTTGCATGGAAGAAACTAGACCAAATCAGATTGATGAAGATTTCACTCACAGTTCATAAGTTTGTGCCTGGATGTGTGATATGTGATCACAGCAAATGATGACTGTAGATGTTTTACACTTGATATACCTACGACTGTATCCCCATTTGCATTTTGCATAGGTTAATTCCTCTAATTGGTAAGCATTTTGGAACTATGCTTGCTAACTAAATTCTTTGTTTAGTCTAGGAGAGCATCTGAAAGTTTTTATTTGGTTTGCATTTGTTCGTCCAGTTGTCCCACTGTGTTAGACATCTTCTAAAAGATTCCTATATCTGAAGAGCAGGTACTTATATTTTGTTTTTCAAATGCTAAAATGAATAATTCACATTCTTCTATGAAAGAAACAAATCTTTTATTTATGTTTTGTGCTAAAACTCTGATATATTTGTTGTACTAGCAGAATGCATTATTATTTCACCAGTCCATGATATTTGGCAGATAACTTTCATTGATTGCGGGAGTCATAATTGAAGCTCTATATGTTGTTATTGTTATTGTTGCATGAAAAAATAAAAAAAATTAAATAGACTCCGTGATTATTCATATTTGGAAGATATTGTATAAGTGGGGAGAGGAAAAGTAAGATCCTTTGAATCGAGCTAATTATTTAAATTAATATTGCCTTGAGTTAGATATGGCTTGCTTCTGAATAACAGCTGTGTTAAAAGAGATGATTAATATGCATGTATGTATATATGTTTAAATTTCTTTGATAAGTTGACTCATTGCTACAATATCTTTTACAACATTTTTTATTTCACTGGAAGCGGAAAAAAAAAAAATAATTTGATGCTTCTGGTGCTGCTTTTATGTAATTTATAGCAAGTTTCTATTTTCATCCTCAGCATGGTATAAATAAAATCAATTCTTCCTTTAGCATATGCCAGTATTTTATCATGTGCATCTATTAAGTATTTCCTTTTTGCTTGGTTTTCAGTGTAATGGTTAATGTCTTGAACTCTAGCTGCTTGATAATCTTAATTTGCTCATTAAAAGTTTGAAATTCCTTTTTTTTTTTCTTTTTTGTATAAATGAACTGTGTAATGATCCATTATTAGCCTGCATCACCCAGGATCTCAGTTTCCCTTTTTTTTTTTTTTATCAAGGTAAGAAACTGTAAGAAAGATGAGTGTTGGAAGCAGCTTAGGGAGCATGAAAAAAGTACTGGCTGAAGCGGCCGTTAAAGGACTTACTGAGGCGAGGGCTAGGATTTTCGGTCATGTGCTAAACCCGACTGGGCAAAGATCCCCTCACAAAATACTACGTAAGAAGCTCATTGGTGACAAAGTCGCTGCATGGTATCCTTATGATATGCAGAAGGATGATCCCAGTCTCCTAGCTCGTACTGAACAAGAGTAAGAGTATTTTCCATTCATTTTACGATCTTTGATGGCCGAATTGCCAAAAAAAAAAAAAAAAAAAAACTCCACCTTTTCAAGAAGTGCAATTTAGTTCAGTGTAGGCAAATTAGCACATTTTTATAAATATAAATAAAATTTTGATCTCCATCAAAAAGATGCCGTTTTAGGTGAATTTAAATTCGAACACATTTTCAATTAGTTATTTAAAACATTGTTGTTTACAGCTTAGATCGTAATAAAATACAATTGGTTTTCTAATTGCAATATTGTGTTAAAGTCAAAGTTCTTAATTCAAAAGGTTAGGATTGAAAAGGTGATTATTATTATAATTATTCTTCTTTTCAATTAGGTCATATTTGATTCATCCTTTTTCTTATGCTAGGTCTTATTTGCATCCTTCATAAGAGAAGGTGTGAGTTGTAAACCATATTATGCTTTTTACTGGTAGTGAGACTTAAGTTCAATAAATGTCCAATGTGATGGATGATCAAATCATATGAAAGGAATGCATTCTAATTTTTTCCGTCTATCCCATGACTTGATGCAATTTCATCTTGATTTATGTGTTCAACCACCTTTGAATTCTCTATACTATTTATGATTGTGACATAGTTAAGCATATGTCAGGCGATTGAACAAACTTGAAATGCTGAAGCGCCGTGGGAAGGGACCACCAAAGAAAGGCCAAGGAAAGCGTGCTAAAAAGAGCAGTCGATAATTAAGGACTATTTCCGTCAGCTCATATCAGATAAAATTTGACATTACTTTATGAAGGGCCAAGCTCACATGGGTTGAGCTAAATTTATGTTTTTCATCTCTCGTGTTAGAGAGCATTTGCCCAAAACAAAGTTGATGCAGAAAATTGCATATGCCCAATAGTGAAACAGATTTTGTTGCTTGGCTTTATTTCTTTGTAAGCACTTACTTGGCTTCTTAGATTGTGATAATAGATAAAAAGATATCTTTGATGCATTTTCCGTGGTGGCATAGTTTGATTCCCTCCAATTTCCACTTTCCTTTGAGGTGTGATCTAGTGGGTTGAATTCTATGGTAAGAACTAAGAAGTTCCATGTACATGACATTGAATAGGTAGATCCTAATTATGAATTTATGATTAGACTTATTACATTAGTTTTTATATTGCTTGATTTAGAGCAGAATGGTTGAAGATTGTGCTTTAAGTGATGTTTGGATTATATGGTTGAAGATTGTGCTTTAAGTGATGTTTGGATTATATTCAACAGATTTTCAAGCAATTTGAGTGGATTTTAGAAATATTTATTTCAAATGAAAAGAAAAAACTCTCCAGCCTCTACAGAAAAACACATTATAGCTACATACTGAGTAAAAAATGTTACTTGAATTGAAATAGCACAATCTTACTTGAATTGAAATAGCACAATCTTTAATAAAAATAGAATTATGTTACTTGAATTGAAATAGCACAATCTTACTTGAATTGAATTAGCACAATCTTTAATAAGAATAGAATTAATTATTATTTTATTGTAAAATATGAGCAGATCAAGATTTTCATATATTGAGGATATATGAGAATATAGATAAGAATTATGACAATATAGATAATAATTAAGAATTATGAGAATATAGATAAGAATTAATTATTATTGCAAAAATAGGGGAGATCAAGATTTCCAAATATTAAGGATATATGAGAATATATTGAGGAGATCAAGATTTCTTTGAGCATATATGAGAATATATTGACAATATATTGAAGACATCAAGATTCACATATATTGAGGATATATTAAGGAGATCAAGATTTCCAAATATTGAGAATATATGAGAATATATTGAGGAGATATGAGAATATATTGAGGATATCAAGATTTACCTATATTGAGGATATATTAAGGAGATCAAGATTTTTCTTCTCCTCCCAACTTTAATTTTTTTGGCCTTTGTGTATAAATAGGGCGCCTTTGTGTATAAATAGGGCTCTTTTTGATACAAGAGCAACAAACATTTAAAACAAAATGAAAAGAGTAAGGAAAAGCGAATGTACCTCATTCCAATGTCGATATTTGCATATTGGGTTGAGAAAGTTTTGAAGTTAAATGGAATATCATTGTAGCCCTTAAACATTACAAGATGTTTCGGTTGAGAAAGTTTTGAAGTTAAATGGAATATCATTGTAGCCCTTAAAGATTACAAGAATAACATCGCATATTCGGTTGAGAAAGTTTTGAAGTTAAATGGAATATCATTGTAGCCCTTAAACATTACAAGAATAACATCGTATATTCCAATATCGATATTTGCATATTCGGTTGAGAAAGTCTTAAAGTTAAATGGAATTGAGAAAGTCTTAAAGTTAAATGGAATATCATTGTAGCCCTTAAACATTACAAGAATAATATAGTACGTTATCGACCTCCAAATTTTGACCACCCCATCCAAAAATACAAAATTTTGCAAAGAATTTTAACCACCCATCCAAACAAAATTTTGGAAAGCAGATTACGAGAATAATTTCGTGTGTCCTTATTGACCCTCCAAATTTTGACTACCCATCTAAAAATACAAAATTTTGCAAAGACAGAGGAATATCAAGGGCAACATAATATATTTTATATATATATATATATTATATATTATATATATATATAAAATTTACCATCCCTCCTACTACAATTCTCTGATAGTCATCCGGGATGAAAATAGTCTTGACGTTCTGGTCATAATGCATGACCAAAAATACTTTTTCAACCCTAATTGATCAAAATTTTCGTAAAACTTTTCGGGAATTGACGAACTTCATGTTCAGTTCAGTATGTTGGTGTGTGTCAACTTCAGTATGTTGGTGTGTGTCAACATAAATTTTGGGTTTTCCAAAGCCGCCGTCGAATCTACTTTCAAAACTATCTTATTATCTAAAGTTACCTTTTAAGATTTTTCATCAAATGTATAAAAAAATATTAATTAATTTAAAGCATCTACTTTCAAAACTATCTTGTTATCTAAAATTACCTCTTCAGATTTTTCATCAAATGATAAAAAAATATTAATTAATTAAAGCATTAGTAACTTAAATTAATTAATGTATTAGATCTTAAACACGAGAAATAATAATTGGGAGCCATATTATGACAAGGAATAAAAAAATATTAATTAATTAAAGCATTAGCTTAAATTAATTAATGTATATTAGATCTTAAACACGGAAAATAATAATTGGAGCAAGTTAGGATGAATAGTGCAATATTAATTTTACAGTGGAATAAATTAATATTAATAGACTATAATAATATTGTGGCTCAATATTTGTTTATAGGTCATTGAAGATAATGCAATATTAATTTTACAGTGGAATAATTAATATTAATAGATTATAGGCCATTGGAGATAGTGCAATATTAATTCTATAGTGGAATAAATTAATATTAATAGACTACAATAATATTGTGGCTTAATATTTGTTTATAGGCCATTACAGGCCAATCTAGAGTAGTTGAATAAAAGACGATTTAACAGGCCATTGGAGGCCCAATCCTAATTCTCCTAAAGGCTCTGAGTAGTTCAATCAAAAATAATCACTAAATCCTATATGATAACTAAATCAAAAATAATCACTAAATCAAAAAATAATAATAATAAGCAATATCATTTAAAACAAAAGGAAAAGATGATCACTAAATCAAAAATAATAACAATAAGCAATATCATTTAAAACAAGGGTCGGCTATACACACCCCAACACCTTCTAAACACACCCAAATTCTAAACACACCCCATCAAATTAAAATTGATCTCACATAATACTAAACACCCCACATGATTACCAAAACACCCTTAATAATTAAAAATTTGAAAAAACAAAAACTAATTCTAAAACACCCACCCACCACACACATACCCCAAACAAACCCTACTTGCAATAGAGAGAAAGAGAGAGTCGTTTCTTCCTTGCAAATCCCCTTTTCATTGGCTGAAATTGGTGTTTTTCTTCAACCTTCAACCGAACAAGTTGTAGCAAGCTTGATTTCGTAACTCAAAATTTATAATGGATCCCCACGGAGAAGAAGAAAATCCAAATAAGTGAACTTATGAATTTTGAGTAGGAAGATTAAATTTTGATGTGTTAGATGTGTGTAATTTTGTTTAAAACACAATGTTAGTGTTTAGGCTTCGTTAATTTGTCGATATAGCGTGAATTTCGGATGTTTTTTTGGTCGAATTTGTGGCTGTCGAACAGGGTATGTTCAACCCTGGTTGGGCGAACTTTGTATGTTGCGTTCGGCTGATAGCGGCTGAACACATGTGGAGCTGTTCGGCCGGTAGTGGGCGAACATATGGGGCATGTTCAGGATAGTGGTCGAACACCTAAGGATGTTCGGTCTACTTCGGCGAACATGTAAGGATGTGTTCATGCGAGGTTGGTCGAACATACTTAGAATTGTGGGCAGGTATGGACCGAACATTGTAGTTCATTGTTTGGTCGATGGTCGATTTTATGTTGCAACATTATAGTCCATTGTTTGGTCGATGGTCGATTGTTCGGTGATTGAAGTAGATTGAATTGACTAATACAACAATATATTCGACTATTAAAAGACGAACACATAGCATATGTTCGACCAGAGCTAGCCGAACACACATCATAATGTTCGACCAGAGTAAGTCGAACATTATCCAGATGTTCGACCAGTGCTGAACGAACATTGCATTACATGTTCGGCCAATACAGGTCGAACACACTTCACATTGTTTGGTCTGTATTGGCCGATCGGGAACTGCGCGATTTTTTTTTTCAACCATACTGAAAAATAAATTTGTGTGAAATCATGTTAAATGACTTATATTGTCCATTTCTCATGCTCTATCTTGATCCATGATATTTTTTAAACAAATTTGAGTAGTAGTGCTTTGGTTAGAAATTCAAATTGGTGTTGGTGAGGAAGTTCTCGTGCTCTATCTTGATCCATGATATTTTTAAACAAATTTGAGTAGTGCTTTGGTTAGAAATTCAAATGGTGTTGGTGAGGAAGAAGAGTTCGGTTGTGTGGGTGTGCGTATATTCCAATTACAAAACCTAGAAGGAATGAGGTGTGTTTAGCAAATCACAATTAGATGAGTGTGTTTGGATTAATTTGTTTGATTATATTTTTTATTTTGTTAAATGAATAAGAGCATTTTAGACATTACACATTCTATTTCTTTTTTCATTATTTTGGTGGGGTGTGTTTAGAAGGGGCCCGAGTTGTGTATAGCCGGCCCTTTAAAACAAAAGGAAAAGAGTGAGGAAAAAGCAAAGTGTTTTTCCAGTAAAATCCCACATCGATCACTAAATCAAAAATAGAATATCTACCTCATACGTGATTATCTTACCTCGCCCCGTTGTGGAAGAAGACAATGACGGGAAGGTGATCGGCGGCGATATTGGAGTCGTAGGGGACATAGATTCGGAACCAGAGGTTACGAGAAAACGTTGACGGTGACATCGGAGATTTTGACGCTGCCGCGGGGTTGGGGTTGGGAGGTGCGATGAATCCGCCGATGGAGTTGACGAAGTTGAGGAGATCAGCCCATGATCACCTACGGTGTCATATTTGAATTTTACCCCATTTCAATTTCTCTTTCAAACTTCTTCATTGCTCTCAACCTTTCATCCTTTTTATATGTTAATTTCTCATTTTTCTTCCTCAATTCATAATCTTTGCCCACATAAGATCTGCCCCCACAATCATTTTTCATTACCCAACAAAAAAGAACAAAAAGAATTCGTTCATCTTCAAGATCAAAGTTTTTGTTATCCTCCATTGTTGAAGGCATAAGCTAGCCCCATTTTTTGGAATCTTGAGGTTTTTTTCACACTCTTAACAGAAGAATAAAAAAGGATTTTTTATTATTCTGTTGTCCACTAATCTTGACTTTGGGCGATCTTATTTCTAATCCTCATTTGGGCAATCTTATTTTTAATTTAGGTATTTAAAAAAAGCATTTTCAGATCCTCTTCTCCCTCTCTCGGTTCTCTCTCACAAATGTAAGTATCTATTTCTCTCTCTTCCTCTCGATCTCATGAGCTGTTCGTTTGAACTTCAAAGGGAGTCTTTGTTTGTTTGAAAATTTAAGCAGATAATATATTCTAGGGTTCTTTGCTGTTAAGATTTGGATTCAAATTTTTTTCCTCTGATAGACTCATTCATAAAATAACGGAAACGGTTATAGCCCCGAACGAACAATGCTTTCTCTGCCTGTTATTTTAAGATGAGATTGATGGCAATGATGGCAATCACCACATATTCTGAGGTTTTACACTATTCGGATCACAGAGTAATCTTTGATTAAGGCCAAATTGAATAGTTATCTTCTCATTATAACAACTAGGAAATGCCACATTCTAAATAGTACATGAATGTTGTAGTATATTTATTTAGAGTCAAGAGACACTAGTGCCTTCATTTCTTCAATAAACGATTTAGGTTGATTTCTTCTAGAGACACTAAGAATACTTATATATTATATATATATATATCACACTCTATCCATCTGTGGTTGATTTTTTACTGGCTAGCCCCATTTAGGTGATTTTTTATTCCTGCAGGCCAAAAACTAATATTCATGAACAATTGGTTTTGGTTCTGTAATTTTACATTACTCCTATCTCATTTATTTGTTAAACTAATTGGTCAATGTCATCATAATGGACCATACTCAATAAATATTTCTAAGATGTAATTGCCTAAGTTATAAAAATTGTATGCTTGCTTGTTTGCCTGTAAATATGATTAGCTTAAAAATCCGATCCAAAGAATTTGACCAATTATTGATTACCTTTTAGAATTTAAAACCAATTAAAATGTTAACACAAGTATCTTACAAATGTTAACACAAGTATCTTACCACCAGCATTTTCCATACTCCTTCCCAATTACACCGATGCAGAAAAGAAAGGCTCCTGACAGCACAAACACATCGCTGCTCAAGGTGCTGCTATTGCATTCACATGTGGGCTAGGATTAGCTGTGGCTTTCTGGATCGCATCCAGTTTGTATTCCCTTACTCTCATACAAAATTCAGCCCAGACTCTATTTATAGTATGGGTATGTATAGTCCATATAATTGTGATACTGAGCCCAGACACTGGGTGATCTGTTAGATTTTCTGGTTTTTCAGGCTTTGGAGGCTTCAGTCGTCATCCCATTCTATAGTCTGTTTCGGCGCAATCCAGATAAACACTCAGTAATTTCAGTCTTCTTTGTTCTGCCCTTCTTTATATAATTATAGTTTCTGTTTAATTTTCTTTTAATTAGACGGTGTTCTTATTTTCTTGTTCTAGTATGTCAAAGCAATAGCGAGAGGGCTGCTGGGTCTCCCTGCTGGTTAGTGTTTTAAATGTCAGCTGAGAGTCTATTTTGTTTCTTCTTGCTTTATGTTTTAGGGACACATAGGTAGTTGGCATTGTCTTAGGACTTAATATGCTTAAACTTTCGTTATGATATTCTTTGTTTCAGACAGAATAAGGAACATTACTATTCATTGCCTGGCTTATATGAGCATTAGAATGAAAGCTAGAATAGATGTTAGTGAAAATAATGTGTATTTCCAGGATTGTGTTATATTAGATCCAAAATATTGTATCACGAAAAGCTGCTTTTGCTTAAGAGGGTCTATGACCAAATAGTCTGCTTTGAAATGTATCATTTAGATGTGTGGATAAAGAAGATAATTAGCTTGATAAGAAATCCTTCTGGTATGGAAAGTCATCTATAAATGGATTACTAAGTGTTTTGAGAAGCCCTCTGTTATTATGAAAAAATGTGTATTTAATGAGTTCGGAAAGCAAATCAAAATTCGATAGTCCGTTTTTCATATGAGATTATGTTTGGTGAAGCAGTAGAGAAGCACAAATTGCGCATGATCTGCCACTGATTTTTTCGATCTGCCACTGATATGAGAACTGTCTTTTGCAGCAATAACACAGTAAATAACGACCTTTATATTTTTTTTTACCAATTAGCATTTGAACCTTTTCAATGTAGGATAATTCAAAAAAATTCATGGTCTGTTTTCTCTTCCAAGATCTGTCACCATTGGTTGAAGAAAAATAAACATATATTACTGTTGAAAGTAAAACAGTTTAACTTGGGCAAATCTTTTAGGAAAAGAGCAATATATTAAATGTTAAAAGAGTTCTTCTCAATAAGGGTATGCTCTATCAATTTTACGATTTAGAACATAAAAAGGCATTATTTATGAAAATAATTTATTGTGAATGATGTTAAAATGAAACATTTCCACTAATTTAATACTTTTAAACTAATAAAGGTGTAGAACCAAGAAAAACATTGAACAGTGATAAAGAAGGATTAAGGAGAGGTCATAGGGAGGTTTTGAATAGAAAGAGAGGACCAAATAAGAGACTATTCAATTTTTGGTAACCTCAAATGAAAGTGCGCGAAATGGGATTTGAGAATGAGCTAATTCTTCCATTCTCTGTTAGGGATGCCACTTGTGTCGTATGTCCATCCAGGCTAAACAAACATGCATGTAAATGATTTTGTAAATGGTCTTTTATGCAAAATCCATTTGTAAAGTTTTCTTGGAGCAAGGATAAACAAACATGCATGTAAATGATTTTGTAAATGGTCTTTTATGCAACTCCATTTGGAAAGTTTTCTTGGAGCAAGTTTACTGTTACATAGTGCTTACTAATTATCAATTTAATGTGTAGGCACAGCTAAACAAATTGATTATTGAACAAGTGAATTGGCATAATCTCTCAACATTGTTGTGAAAAATGCACTTGTCTATAAAATAAGGCACCAAAAGGACTCAATGAAAAAGTGATCCATGAAACATGATTGAGCTTTTGGTGTGGCCTTCCAACGAGCTGTATTTCACTCTTATTGCAATCTGCTCTAGGTATGATGCTGCAAGAGCTCTTCATTCACTCAGATTGGTTTTATTCCCCCTAGTATTAATTAGCTTAGTAACTCTCCTGTTGTAGGTAGAAACATTTATGTTTAAAGTTTTTTAAGCATGGCTTATCAGGTCTAAGGGTTCCTTCCTCTAGCATCTGTTCATGTGCATGTTTATAGGTAGCTAAAAAGGTTTTCTCACATCATTCGCTTTACATGTTTGTTCATGCATATGGGAGAGTATGATATGCATATAATCTTGCAGTGTTTTTGTTTAGTAAATTTTAATTTTGGGATTAATTATTAGAAAATCACTTAAATGATCTTCCCATTTCTACAAACTTGATACGTTATTGCTCTTCGCTAGTATAGATCCTATGATGTCTCTAATGGTTGTATTTGTAGGTGCTTTAGTGAATGCACTTGGAGCAATTGTACTGGGGGCACCTGTTGGAACTCAGTACGTGATGGTTGTTTTTGCATTGACATGTCTATCCATTCAGTTATCACATGTTTTAAAAAATGAACATATGTTGTGGCTGCACAACTCTGATTAGCCTACTTGATAATTCCTTCGGTGATCAACCAGTACCTTCAGTGCCCTGTCTTGGATTCCGGACTTGTCTCTTTATTTGATGTTCATAATTTGAAAAACATTCTTATTTTGTTAGGAGATTTTGAAAAGCTTTCTTATCTTGTTGTATGGTTTGGTTTGGGGTTGCTGATAATGAGTAATGTTATCTCAAAGTCCAAGATCAAAATGATAAGATCATTAACTATAGAAACAGAACAAGTTTGGATAATTTTGTATCACAATTGATGAGTTGCTGATATGTGATTGTTACTCATTAAATACAGGCACTTCAAAAGGACACTTCACTGGTCTCTTCTAATGTCGGTCTTTACAGTATGTACATCCTTTTTACCTTGCTTGTAGTCACTGTAGCTATTCAATTGGAAGAATGATGCTCCATTTTGTATGTCACTTGCTATATTACAGTGTTATATTGCATTTTTCAATTGGTTTCTTACTTTGTCAGATAATGAATGTCTAATTGATATTAAGAAGTATTAGACAATATTTGTCCAAAAACTACAATGGCTCATATTTTACCATGTTGCATTCCGGGCAGTTTGCCCCTGCAGCTTCTGTTTTTGGCTCATCATGGACTGACTGGCATAGAGTATTTGCTCATGCAAGGTAAAGTTACTTACCTTGTTATGGATATTTTTTTTAATTAAATTTGCACTATCTTGTAAATCTTGCAGTAATTTTCATTGATCAAATGTTTCACACTTTCCACATGCAGGCCAATTGAATCTACTGATTTTATAATATGTTTACCTGCACATGGAGCTGTTATTGGGGCTTGGTTTGGTGCGTGGCCCATGCCGCTTGACTGGGAAAGATCCTGGCAGGTATGGAACCTATCTATCTATAGATATACTTCCCACCTGATTAGCATTTTAGGTTTTATCTACTATTACAAACTGCTTCAGTTCTCTTTGCACTTTTCTTGGTCTAGTATCTTACTCTTTTAAGTATTTATAATTAATGTTATGCTGGGCTCATTGCTTTTGTGCCTTAAATTCTGTCTGTTGAAAGCGTTTTATACAGGTATTTAACTCCTTTGTAATAGGAGATACTAATAAAATACTGAAAGATGATGTTAGTTGAGAGTAGCTACATTGCTTATAGATGTTAGTACTGAAATGTTGAGAAAGCAAAAATAAACTGAGTTAAGAGAGAGAGAGACTGGTCTGCTGCGTAGGTTGTTTGCTGGATATGACTTTGAGGCTTCCCCTTACAGACGAGCATTATCATGATTGAACTATTATGACACTTGGTACTTGTAAGCTTTCAAGTACATTCATCACTTTAATCTTCTTATCTGTCTTTAGACTCATCTCAACGATACAAGAGATAGTTTTATTGATGTGGCCAATAGGGACTTTTATAAGTTGTCCTCTGTGTATCTCCCTTACAAATGTAAGTTAAAAATCTTTTTGCTTTGATTCAAATCTTTTCCCTGTCATACGTGGTAATTAGGAGTAATTGTTTAGGCTCATGCAGTATACAAGACATAATATGTGGCTGTTAAAAAAACAACTAATTTGCAATCCAGCTAAATGCTTAATCAATTCAAAATCTTACTACTGTTGCAACTATTAATCTTGTTATGATCATTAGGTGTGTGTAATCTCTTTTCTCTTTAATTTTATACAGGAGTGGCCAATTTGTGTGAGTTATGGAGCTATTCTGGGTTACTTGATTGGAATGGTGGTATCGTTTGGATTTGTCGTCTTTCATAACCGAAGGCATTATGAAAAGAGGGATTGATATGGACAGAAATCTCCAAGCAACTATTTTGTAATTCGATGTAGCATACAAATCTGAGTTGTTGATTATTTTGCCTACTTTGGAGGGGTGAAGTTATTTTCAGATTTGGAGATGACTGTAATGTTTCTATATTCTGACTAGATGATAAACTGGTATCTAAATGCGGTGTATGCAATTGAGTTAATAATCTTAATAATATGAGCTTCTTGATACACCAAGAAACTTGCTCGTTCTGGGTATTTCTCAAGCATCGGTCTCTCAATAACATGATGTATGATTCCAATGAAGCATAATGAGACTGGTGTGGTGTGTACAAGGCCATTTCAAAATTCTTGAGCAATTTCTTTTAAACTTGGAAGTTTTTGGCATTAACTGTTTTTATAAATCCTTCTGCAATCCATATATTTGTGATGTTGATGACAATTGACTATTACTTGTAGATAATACTTTCAAGAAAATTTCACCTTCATCAATTAATATTGACCTCTGGAACTTGTTTTTGATGCATACCATTCTTTTAAATTGCAAAAGTC
Source organism: Scutellaria barbata (assembly GCA_028654395.1). Lineage (NCBI taxonomy): Eukaryota > Viridiplantae > Streptophyta > Magnoliopsida > Lamiales > Lamiaceae > Scutellaria > Scutellaria barbata. Next base: position 59,428 of record JACJVH010000164.1, read on the forward strand.
CCAACTTAAAGAAAATTTTCCCATTTGCTGCAATTCAAGAAATTATCTTTCTTGTGTACCCCAATTCTGGTAATCAATAATTCTTACTCCTTTTTTTTTGTAATTTCTTTTTCTCATTGGCTCTAAAAGTCAGTGGGTTGTTGTTGGATTTCTGAATCCAATTATAGCCAAAAACTTCAAAAAATTAGCTGGACATCTTTTGAAGAACCTGTAGTGGGTGTTTAGTTGGAAAACTAGTTTAAACCAAAATCTCGAGTCTAGGTGAATGATGAGGAATATATGTGTGTCGAATCAGTCTCTGAGGCTGTAGAGAATACATCAAACTTGTTTGTTCATTCTTCCATCACTGCTTTATTTGAAGCTTGGGAAAAAAAAAAATCTTTAATGTTCGAGTGTGTTTTTCGAAGGTACACAATTTAAATGATAATGAAGTTGTTGTCTACTTATTTCTGTTACAATATCTCCATTTTTTAAATAAAATAATAACTCCTCTAATTAGTATATAATTAAACTCCTTCATTTTGAGTAAAATAATAGCTCCACTAATTAATATAATTAATTAAACTCCATCCTTTTGAATAAAATAATAATTAGTATAACTAATTAATTATGTGACAAATAAACTACATTGCATTATAGAAATTAATTACGAAGTTGGCAGACACACCACAATCATAATATATATATATATGTTTATATTTATATTCCCTAACAAACTAAAAAATAATAATGTTTTTTTTTAATTTATAAAAACTAGGATAAAATCGTGGATTGAATAAATGCTCCAACACTGAAATAAACAAATGAAACAACAACTACAATATAAATACTAATAATAATCACAAGTCTTACAATAAAGATGTTTTTAACTACAAAGATAAAAAAAAATATTATTAATAAAGGTCAGTTCTACAATAATGTTTTTATTTGTTCTTTTATTCTCAGACTTCAACTTTATTTGCATTAAATTCACTATTTGTCTCATTATTCTTTGGGATATTATTCAAATTAAAGGTCGGATGATCAGATGATATATAGTTTGATTGTCTACCACTATAACCTGTGTTTAGATCAGTTTTATATGAAGAAAATAGAATAGAAAACACGTCAAAATATGGGCGATCAATTCCATAAGTTGACTGCTGATTAGTTGAGAATTATAAATCACTTGAGTATTACCCTAACTCCAAAAGAGCAATAATAATTGATTGTTATCTTTATTATTTAATTAATCATGTGACAAACAAACTATGTAAGGTTACTAATGCTCATGATAGAACATGTCGCATTTGGTTGTCGCCTTTACTAATTTCCACAAGTAACATACCAACATGATCTTAAGTTTAACTAATTATACAAATTAGTGGAGTTATTATTTTATTCAAAATGATGTAGTTTAATTAATTATATTAATTAGTGGAGTTTTTAATTTATTTAAAAAAATGGAAGTATACAATAAAAATAAGTAGACGACAATTTCATTGTCATTTAAACTATTTAAGAGTTGAGGTTGCCTTACCAAAGGCGACAGTCCTATTTAAAAAAAAAAAAAAAATATATATATATATATATATATATATTAAATAATGATCGCTTTTGCTATAGGCGACTTGTTCAAATTATGGATTTCATGTGCCATAATAAAGTACTATGGATTCAAATTATTATTATTTAAGAAGAAATTTAAATATAACTCATGTAAGTTAAAAAAAATTATAAAATAAAAATTCAGAAGTAAATGAAAGGCTTTTATAAAAATTCTCGTAGAGTCTTCGATTCCTTGCGGTATATTTTGAAAATCTCATCCCTGAATGTCGTCGGGTATTGTTAACTTACCCGCCATAGTAGCTTAATGCAAGAACGATCAGTTGTTAACCGATTGGTTGTAGGTCAAGCCTGACATAGGAAGAGTTATGGGGCGTAAAATAAAAATTCAAAATTGTATTTCAATTAATTTGAATAGATATTTTTATAAAAAAAAGTTATCAATAATTTCTTTTGTGAATTTAAGTCGTAGAGATATTGATAATACACATAGTATTAATGGTATTTCATAACTAATTGACTGGGACGAAACGGAAGATATTGTCGATAAATAGACGTACGTCTTGTTCATTAACATCTCGGAAATATTCCAACATTGTTAGGGCAATCAAGAAACCAAAGGAACCTATAAAGAAGATTCGTAGTTAAGTGGTGTGTTACATTTATAAATGTGTAGATTATAATGATTAGGATTCAAACTTAAATCAAACAAGAAAAAAGAACTTATTTAAAACTTTAATGCAGTTATTTATTGTAAATACTATGAATTGTTTGAAAATAAATTTTAGTTTTTAAACTTTAATATTGTATTTAATTGTGAAATAATGATATTCCGTAGTGATTGGTTAATTGAAACATTAACACTATAATTGAAGAGAAGAGGGTTCAATCAAACGAATTTAAGAAAAATATAAGTTAGAGGCGCCTATATGTAACCAAAAAGTATTTAGATGTAAGATTAGAAAAATGCAGCATCACTAAAAATCAGAATAAAACTTATTTCAACTGTTCTTATGTGTACTTCTTACAAATCGTTCAAAGTCTTGAGATAAAAGGATTATAATAGGTTTGATCATCTCTAAATGTATGATCAGATCTCATTTCACAAGATAAAACGAGGATAAAACACAATTTCAAAATTAGTAGCAACTTTACAAAGAGTGATTTTGGTATTGTATTTAGATATTGGAAGTAATACAAGTCTTATTGTTGATGATTCTCCATCTCTCTCTACATTTCAAGTTCTTTCCATCTTTTCTCACAACACTCCAAAATGGAAACAAAAGTTACGATTATGGCTCAATTCGTAACATCCTAAATACACCTTCAACATCTAGTGCACCGTTGGGTGCTTCGTGAGATCATCATCTGATCCATCACTCGCATGAATGGATTCAAGTGCAAAATGCCCAGAATCAAGAATGCTACCACCTTCAATTTGATCTGATGCCGAAAACGATTAGTCACTCAAATATTTGCAATTTGAATCTCTACAAAAGAAAAAACAAAATATCAACATCTCTCCCTTTGAAGGAAAAGGAACCTTTTTGATGATGGTCAAGATGGTTAATTCTTTCAAATACTGCTAGAGTTCATAAAACAATTTCAGATATAGCACACCCAATTGAGGCAATGAATAATGAAATCTAGAGAGACAATTACTTACTTTGCCAGACTGCCTTAGTTGAAGATGGATCAGCTTCTTGTTGACCAGATTGTGCCTACATAAACATAACAAAAAGAAAGAAAAGAAAAACGAAAACAATAGTATAATGAAAAAATGTGACATGGAATTTAGCTAATGAAACAATAATATAATGTAATGTAGAATCTATCTTAATGAGATATATTTCAGTTCACAATTTTCTACTAAAATAAATAATCTGCAACAAAGTAACATATCAGTACAAAGCAAACAACAGCACTGGAAATTTTAACACAGTTGTTTGCGTGTTGATCTGCAGCTACAAGAAACTCATCCGTAAATGTGAATACAATCTTGAAGTCACTTAAAAAGTCTGTCAATGTTCCAAGTTGTACTATATAAAAGTTAGTAGAAGAACAAAGGAAACATGCCTAAGTTAACAAGATGCAACTACAACTTGGATATTTAAATCAACAAGTTTGAGGATCCTGTCGGCAATCAGTATATGCATTGCATGAAGAATGGCAAGTTCTAAAGACTCATGTAGCCTATGATATGATGTTCATTAGACAATAAGTTTCTGCTCTTCGAGTTTGTATGTTTCTTTCAAAGAACCTAGAACAACATATTGCCTTATGAACATCAAATACCTCACAAACCTCACAATGTCTACAAAAGTTGCCTTTTTTCTTGCCGTTGCAGACATTAATTTCCGATAAGATCCTGAAACATGTTAAATATAAATTAAACATGAGGTTAAACATGTCAAAGCTTGAAAGAAAGTTAGCACCACAATTTGCAATTCAAGGTGTCTTTAATCAATAAGTATTAGCATTTTCACATCTATTAATCTAATACTGATATATCATATTTACAATGGGAATCACAAACTCTAAAGCCAATAAAATACTGATATATCATATTTACAATGGGAATCACAAACTCTAAAGCCAATAAATACTGATATATCATATTTACAATGGGAATCACAAACTCTAAAGCCATACATTTTAATGAAGTATTTAACTCTAAGATTTTCAGATATCAATTGTACTTTAGCAATCACCAACAACATTGTATTTAGAGATATAACAACATATTAATATAACCACTACCAATAAGAAAATCCACACAAAAAAAATACGACTGATACTATTCAAAGTAACACACTATGAAAGCCACAAAAAGATCAATTTATAAACTAAAAGATCACTCAGTCCACACATCAACAATCCAATAAAAGAATCAAAACAAAAAGATCAATTTATAAACTAAAAGATGACTCAGTCTACACATCAACAATCCAAATAAAAAATCAAATGAACAAAAGAGACAAACTAATACATGTATGAATCTAATAACGAAATTGAAGCAATTGAATAATATCTAATTAAAACCAGGCATTTATTTATTCATCTAATTTTGGCACACATTAGTTATAGAGCAAAAAAAAAGTGAATGATGTGAATTCAAACATGAGTAATATGAATGAATAAATCTAATCGCAAAACCAATGAAATAAAATTAAGGCCTTTAGACATTCTCAAACATTGAAAACAAAATATTTAAAGATGGTAATAGATCGCATTTATCTATTCCCAAAAAATAATAATAATAAGAACAGCAAAATTCAGAAAAGGATTCTCCACCACGACCACACGACCACCACCACCACCAAAACTGCAATGAAGAAATGCGGGCAAGATAGAACTAATGTTGAGGGGTAAAGTGTAAAAGAGGGGCACTCTGTAGGCTTCATCCACACCCCCTATTTATAGCACCACCGGATTTCACCTCATTTGATTAATTTTTGTTAATTCTTAGGTTTCAAGTCCGTGGATTCGAAAGATTAAAATTTTCCACTTTTTCTGGGAAACTATAATAAAAATTCATAAATATGGTTATTAATGAGACAAAATTGTAGATAGACCAAAATAAATGGAGGAAAGTAGGGGATGTAATTGGGAAAAAAATGGTTAAATGTGGACAGATCTTGGAAAATAGTAATAATTTGAATGTTGCAATTTTATGTTTGCAAGATTTTAATTTGAAGGTTGGGGATTTTTATTGATAGCGATATTAATGTTGATATATCAAATCAATATTTTTCTAAAACTGAGTTTTCAATTATTTTATTCATACTCATTTTTCATCTTAACTGCAATCCATGTAATGAAATCACACTTCACATGTGAACTTTTGCAAAATCTTATAATTGTGTTTGTGTATAGTAATTAGAAATTCATGATTTGAAATGAATGAATTTCAAGTATATTTATATTAGAGTGATTTGAAATTGATTTAATGACTCAAAAATTAATTTAAAATGAATGTTTAAATTATTATTTATATGCACTAGATGTACGGGTCATGAATCATGCACCTAAGTCGATCTGACTCGGCAATACTTTTCATGCACACTTCACGTGCTCACATGCACACACATGCGTTCTAAGTCGGGCTCAAACCCTAGTCCCGTACACCCAACCTTTTAGTATGATGGCCTAATTTTTTTGTTATATTCGCATAACATTTATGTGATGTTCGCATAATCTTTATGGCTATACTAGTTTAACCTTTTACAGTGTATTATAGATCTATAATACCTTTTAAATCTTTATATTATAATAATAAAACATTAATGTTATTCCTTATATACATAAAAATTATGATATTTTTACATAAAAGTTATTCTATTATAACATAAATGTTCAACTATATTACACGAATTTTTATATTGAATTTTTTTTAAGTAATATTACATAAAAGGTTAAGATATTTATATATAAAAGTTATACTAATATAATATAAGGTTATACTCATATAACATAAAGGTTATCACATAAATTAAAAAAAAATTCTGGATGCAGGTCAGGACCGGACGTGATTGGACCAACACGAGCCTAATTGCACGGATTTAGATCCATACACCTGATTCATAAAAACACTACTCAATAAAAGTGATGGATACTAAATTCACATCTATCTAAATAGTATTGATGAATTGGCTACTTAGGAATTCAAATTCCTTCACCATCTATCCTAAAGGACCCTAATAGCATTTGAAATAATCAAATAATGTAAGATCTTGACTCTGTATATACAAGTTTTTGTCTTTAATAATTTACTAGTATTACTTATGTGCGGTATACGACTTGTTATATAATAATTAATAATTATAAAATTTTAACATAATTTAATAATATACTATCTTAATTTAAAATGTATAATATTTTTAGTATTTATATTAATAAAAAATATATATTTTAAAATCAATAGATGTTATTCTAAATTGAGAAAAAAAACTGTACATTCAGAAGCTAATACCGAATACCATCTTGTTGACAAAGCCAATATGGAAGCTAACCATGATTTTCTCAAGATTTTTCGACATTTATGTACATTGAAAAGGAAACCATTTCTTCTCTTTTTCTCTTCCAATCTTAGTTGAAATAGCTTAGCAAAGAAGACTTTTTAATAACATACTTATAACTTGCTAACAAAGTTTTATTTTCCATTTCATAATACATTTTTTATGACATGACATTTTATTAGATAGAAAGTAATATTTCTGTAAATTTTACCAACTTTTTTATTATTATATTAGTAAGTAAAGATTTTTAAAATTAGATAAAATATCCTATAAAATTAAAACATTTTATAAAATGTAAGAAATTGTAATTATTTTTAAATAAATCTAGTCAAACTTCCTTTAAAATAGAAAAATTTGTATGGGACAGATTTTATTGTCCATAAATTAAATTTATTTATACAAATTCATATATATGAATTAAGAAATATGAGTTTGAAAGTTAAAATAACTCAGAAAATGGATATAGATATTTATTTTTCTTATTTGGTGATTTAATAGCCTCAGAAAAGGAAGACAAAGTTACAGTTAGAATCCCCCGCTAAACCCAGACTCCCATGGAAGCATTAACGCAGCTCAGCATTGGAATCTACCCTCCTCGCCTTCACCCCCATCCACTCGCCATAAAACCGCACATCAAACCCAGAGCCGCCGTCAGCGGCGGCCCCACCACCAGCAATGGGCCGATCGCCCTCCTCGCCGACTTCCAATTCCTCCCTTCCACCTCCGACCCTCCCGACCTCACAACTTCTGCGCCGCCGCCGCCTCCCCTGCCTTCCCTCCCTGAGCGCCACGTGTCCATCCCCCTCGACTTCTACCGTGTCCTCGGCGCTGAGCCTCATTTCCTCGGCGATGGCATTCGACGAGCCTACGACGCTAGGGTTTTCGAAGCAGCCGCAGTACGGTTATAGTGACGACGTTTTGATTGGCCGACGCCAGATTCTTCAAGCGGCTTGTGAAACTCTAGCCAATCACAGCTCCGCAGAGAGTACAATCAAGGCCTCGCTGATGATGAATTTGATACCATTCTCACTCAAGTGCCCTGGGATAAGGTTTCTTTCTCAGAAAAAAATGTTCCTTTTTTAGGTCAATTTTGATTGCAAATGATAAAGGTTGAAATTATATTTCAGCATAATTAGATATGCTTCTCAGACACTCTTGAAGAAATGTATGCATTGGCTCGAATGTGTTCTATATTATCAAATTTAAAGTGCTCTCGTCTGATACTGATATTACCCTCCCTTGTATTTGTTAATCAACAAACAAATGTTGATAGATAGTGTATATTTGTCTCATAACCAAGCATGAGGAAATGCTTACTATTTAATGTGAGTATAGTTTGTGAAAATATTTCCTTCACTAAAGCAAAGGATTAATAATATTCACCTTGATGGTGTTCGTAGGTTCCTGGGGCCTTGTGTGTATTGCAAGAGGCCGGGGAGACAGAGTTGGTTCTTCAAATTGGAGAGAGCTTGTTGAAAGAGAGGCTGCCAAAGTTGTTCAAGCAAGACATTGTGTTGTCATTGGCACTTGCTTATGTTGATTTATCTAGGGATGCCATGGCACTGTCACCTCCAGATATTATTCGAGGTTGTGAGGTGCTTGAGATGGCACTGAAGCTGCTGCAGGTTTTGTGATATAATGATGCTATTTCGTGGCTTTTATTTTATTCGATGCATTGATCTAGTTTTGGGTCTTCAAATAAGCCCTGCTGTTGCTTCTATTTCATTGCTTTACACTTTGCATTTATTACATTGGTGACGCCTGATTCTTATGCATAAGAAATGTTGCAGTAATTACATTGTTGTGATTCTGTTTTTTGTAATGCCTCTAATGTCCCTGCTATCCTGGTCTGCTTTTCTGATACAATTTATCTGTCATGGTCAACAGTTATTAGGCTTGGAAATCTGTTTGTCCTTTATTTTTCATTTTGTTTATTTGGGTTTTGGGCCAACAGGTATGGCAGCAGGTGGGGTTATTATTGTTCATAATGCTACCAAGATCTGCATTTGAGGATCTAGGATGCAACTTCCATATGACTTCCTGCTTGTCGCTTACCTCGAAACTTAACTCAACATAATGAATTTTTTCCATGCAGGAAGAAGGTGCAAGCAACCTTGCACCTGATTTACAAGCACAGATTGATGAAACTCTAGAAGAAATCAACCCCCGTTGCGTCATAGAACTCCTAGCTCTACCACTTGGTGATGATTACCAGTCTAAAAGAGGAGAGGGTCTTCAGGGTGTCCGAAATGTTTTGTGGTCCGTGGGAGGAGGAGGAGCTGCTGCTATTGCTGGAGGATTCACACGTGAAGATTTCATGAATGAGGCTTTTCTGCACATGACAGCCTCAGAGCAGGTGAATATTTTAGTTTGTTTAATGCACAGTTGTTTTCCTCAGGTTGAAATCTGTGGTTTGCCTCAGTTTCCTTTTCTTCTAAGGTTGACCTCTTTGCCTCCACGCCAAGTAATATACCTGCTGAAAGTTTTGAAGTTTATGGAGTGGCACTTGCTCTAGTTTCTCAAGCTTTCATAAGCAAAAAGCCTCATCTTATTCAAGATGCGGACAACCTTTTTCAGCAACTTCAGCAAACGAAGATTACTGCTATTGGGAACTCTTCTTCTTATGGTGTCCGTGAAAATCGCGAAATAGATTTTTCACTTGAAAGAGGTCTTTGCTCTCTTCTCGTTGGGGAGGTTGATGAATGCCGTGCATGGTTGGGCCTGGACAATGAAAACTCGCCTTACAGAGATCCATCCATTGTTAATTTTGTTATAGAACACTCTAAGGACAACAAAGAGGATGACCTCCTTCCTGGACTCTGCAAACTATTGGAGACATGGTTGATGGAAGTGGTATTTCCTAGATTTAGAGAGACCCAAGATGTCGAATTCAAGCTTGGGGATTATTATGATGACCCTACGGTTTTGAGATATTTGGAGAAACTGGAAGGTGTTGGACGCTCGCCTTTGGCTGCTGCTGCAGCTATAGCAAGAATTGGAGCTGAAGCTACAGCTGTGCTTGATAGTGTAAAAGCTAGTGCAATTCAGGCACTGCAGAAAGTATTTCCTCTTGGTAATGGGGAAAAAAATGTCAGACATTTTGAAAAGAACGAGATTAAAAGTTATAAACCCGTTGCAGGCGAGGAGACTGGATTTCATCTTGATCAAGATGATTCCTACCAGTTTAATGTTCCGGAGATGACTCGTTCTGATGGACTGCAGCAGCAAGAAATTATTACTGAGAAGATAAAAGACGCAACTGTAAAGATCATGTGTGCTGGTACTGCAGTTGGGTTTTTGACTATACTGGGGTTAAAATTTGTATCATATCGTGCTGGCTCTTCCAATCTACATAAAGACCCGGGCACTACAGCTATGGTTTCTGATGTCATCAATGTGGGTATGGTTTAATAAATTAATGTTTATTATGTAGTACCCCCACCCCAAACAGAAAAAGAAAATGATAAGGAATAGTGCGTAAGAAATACCACCCTTCATGCTTGATGATATGATTGAGTTTTGAGCAAATTAGTATCTTTCTTTTCTTCCAATCTATGGCTCTTCATTTGTGCTTTTCCTTAAGTGATTGAAAATATTACATATTACTTTCAGGGGCTCCGCTAGTTGAAAATTCTGATGAAATAGTACCACGGATGGATGCAAGATTTGCAGAAAATGTTGTGCGCAAATGGCAAAGTGTCAAGTCACTAGCTCTCGGCCCAGATCATTGTCTTGAAAAATTGTCAGAGGTGAGAAATTAGTGAGTTAAATTCAACCGAGTTATTTCTTTTGCTTAGTTAACCTCAAGTTTGCTTATGAAAATGCATCGCATAAATGCATCAAAACATTTAGCCCTTCACTTCATCTTCAATTTTGTTTTATTCGATATTGTGGTTTCCGGTATTCAGAGTACATGTGCACATCACTACATTTACATGACGTATGGATCAATCATTTTTCTTCTATTATCTTCACCCTTCTTTGACGGTGGGATAATCACTCCTATGAAATGATTTACATGATACTGTTCATACAAAATGAAGTTTAGCAAAGAACTTTTACCGATCATCTGGAAATTATTCGATTTATTCTTATCAATGTAATTCACAACTAAAGAAATATAAGGTATGATGGCAGGTATTGGATGGTCAAATGCTAAAGATCTGGACAGACAAAGCCATGGAAATTGCTCAGCATGGCTGGTTCTGGGATTACCAACTTCTGAACCTCAATATTGATAGCATAACTGTGTCAGTTGATGGTCGTCGCGCTATTGTGGAAGCAACTCTGGAAGAGTCTGCGCAGCTAACTGATGTAGCCCATCCCGAGCATAATGACTCGTATAGTACGACCTATACTACACGGTATGAGATGTCCTTTGCAAAATCTGCCTGGAAAATTGTGGAAGGGGCCGTACTTAAATCGTAATTCCATCGTCAATGATAACTTTTTTTTCCGTATAAATGTTATACCGGTGCATTTTGCTCGGTTTTCATTTAGATTTATGGTGCTCACTAAGCTGGAATTATTTTGGTTTATTGCCATATATGTACTTAAAATAAACTTGGATGTGATGATAACCAACCCTTTTAAAAACGATGAAATCTACCCACCAAATAAAAAGACTAAACTAATAAAAAGAAATATTTATTACCAAACTAGCTTAAAGAAATCCACACCCCTTTAACAAACTTGGTTAATAAAAAACTAACCTTAATGATTCGTTCACTCTCAACAAATTTGAGTGGAGTTCGAGCTTAGAATTGGTAGCTCTCAGCGTGTCAGGTCTTTATTATACTCTATTCGTCGTAAAATAAATGTCTTTTAGTTAAGCTTTTTTTTTTATTATGGGATTTCAAAAATATTTGTCCATATTTGTCCATTTAGTACTCTCAAATTAAATGACAAACAAAATGATTATTGAAAATTTATCTATAATAATTGTGCTCGAGGGATAAGTCATTTTATCAGCTTCTTAATATCTGTGCAAAATTTTAAAATAACATTTATCGTGAACGAATGAAGTGTTTATTTATTTTGGCTAGACCTAATTGGTCTCAAAGCTCCATAAACTTATCACCTTTCTCGTGATATTAATGAATGTGAGCATGAGAGAATTTAATTCATTAAAAACATGAGTCTTTTTTATATGCCAAAGTCAGTAACTTTCATTTATTTTGAACATTCAAGTGCATTTCATATTCCCTTATTTCAAATGGATATATTTGATCTTTTAATCACGTTCTGAGTATCAGAAAATGTACAGCTCAAAAATAGGCTTAGGCAATCACAATTGAACTTGGGCTATGTTTGCATATCTGATATATACTTGGAGGTGGGTGGTGATGTGCATAGCTAGCGATCGAGTTATGGGATTGAGCTATAATAGCCATAAAAGGAGCAGTTTAATAGATTCCAATAGCTTCTTATATAGAGGTTTGCGGCATTATTAGGTAGGTAGAAAGATGAGTTACGATCTGAATCTGAACCACTGTATAGGCATCGTATATACACACAGGAGTTAAGGTTCCGAAAACTAACAAAAAAACTCTAAACCATCAATCGTCTTTAGCCCATATAATAAAGAGATAGATAGATAGATATATAGTAGGCTAGTTGACTACTAAAACGTTATACAATAAGCAAGCAAGTTTAATATGATTAGATGATTGAAGGTAAGTTGTGTTTCCAAAGGAATGACCTCGAATTTGGGAGTTTGGGTAAGAAGCTGAGGCCAAAGAGTTCTTTAGGGGCTTGCCCTTGTTCCTTCAACCCTACTAGCTTTGCCACTATTGCAGCACTCTCGTTTATGTGTTCCATGTTTGTCGGATCACTCCATAGCTTCCGGCACAACTGTAGCCTTCTCTGCTTCGATTTCACGTCTATGCCCCACTTCTCGTATAACACCTCCCTTTCCTTTGTCGAGAACTTCCTTAGCATTTTCTTACTCAGCGCCTCTCTCTCCCGGTTTAGAGACTTTTGGCTGTCGGATCACAATCTAACTCTTAGCTCACTTTCATATATAAGGGCTTGCATGCTCCTCATGGGCACCTGCCATTGTGGCATTCATCTTATTGCTACTTTAGCAAGTGCCCACGGGGTTTGCAGGGTAATTGAAAATGATCAAAGTATGGTTATTTTTACCCACTAACATAAGAAAAAATGCATTTTTTTTTTTTTAAGTCTACATTTCATCTAAAAGATCAAAATATCCCTAGAAAGTGTCTGATTCAAGGGTACTTTTGTCCAAAAAGTAGAAAGTTAGCTGAAAAAACATATTTCTTTATATTGTGGGTAGAAAATCCTCAAGAGTCAAGAAAACAGTACCTTGAGGCACGCCTGATAATCTGATCATCAACGCCGGCAGCATGAATCGAGGTGCTGAGAAACGAAAGCCGCCTCAACTCCACCTCCATGTAAACAGCATCAGATGGATCTCCTTTAAAGAGTAGGAAAAAGTAGGTTCTATGGGCCAAAGAAACATGACAAGCATCCCAAAGTTGAATTATTTCTCTCCTTAGCCTCTCAAATTCATTGCTCCAATCCGAAGTTGATTGCTTCGTATCCTGAGTTTTACATTCGTCTACCACTTTTGCTTCCTCCTTCATCACATCCTATGACCACCAAAATTCCCTCATAAGGATTAAATGATAAATATCGATGAAGCTAAAGATTGTCAAACTCACCAAATCATAAACCTCCTTTGTTGACATTGGCTCAGTCACTTGTTTCACACAGGCTTCCTGTAGATCGTTTTCATTCTGAAGCTCATTCCTAATAGAATGTCGAGAGTTGTCTCTGCTTAGATTATATCTTCTAGACATTGTACGTGTATAAGAAAGGATTTCTTGATCATCTGCTTCTTTCTCTATTGTGTATGCACTTTCTTTTGCCACTTGAGAAGTTGCAGAGTCAATGATCGTAGTAAAGATTGCTTGACAGCTTTTGATTCGCTCCACTTTAGCACTAGGACTTGATGCATGGAACTCAGATAAACTCAATGATCGTCCTGCTAAATCATTTCAACTAGAAGAATTAATACGAGTAGGCTTGATCGACTAAAATTCGTACGACTAACAAAAGAAATGAGTTAGTGTCAAACCTCCCTTTCTTGAGTTACTTTTGATGATATCATTAACTTGTATACATTGAACCTTTTTGAAGCTGTTGTTGTTAGTTTCTTGAGTGATCTTCTCCCATCCGGCCTGACACGGATCCGGACCAAAGTACTTCTCAATGTATAGTCTCGGAGAGGTGTCGTCAGACAAAAACTGCTCTTCTTCGATCTTGCTGGGAATCACACCTTGAGCGCATCTGTCAGAAAAAGTGTGATGTTCTAGAAGCAACTTCGAACCTAAGGGGGTCAATTATCTCTGATTCTTCTGATATTGAATATTCATCCGTCCACGACCCCTTATCATGGTTGTTCATATAAATCCAAGATTTCGGTGTCTGAAAGTCTCCCATTCGCAGCATATCCTCAACACGAGAGTGAGCCTCGTCACGTTGATGAGTTAAATTGGTTATCTCTTTCTCCATCTGCAAAATACATTACTCCAACATCAAACATGCATATATATACATTTATGTGTATATATATAACACAAAATTGTTAGTTGATCACCTTTTGAATGAGCTGTTCTTTCTCTCTAAGCACAGATGTAGAAGCCCCAGATGCAGAAAGTGAAGTTAGGTTTCTCAACTCATTCTCCAATCTTGCTAATTCCCTCTGCAGTTGCTTCACTAGTGCTTTCTCAGACATCACCACATTCACTTGTGCATTGGTACTAACTTGCTTGGCACAGTTTGCAAAATGAAGCGTGTTTCTGGATTGCTCGACGTGACTGTGAGCAGGGCTCATCGTGCAAATTATGGCAGTCCTCGCATTCCCACCCAACGAGTTTTGTAGTATCCGTGTCAGCTTCGAATCTCTGTACGGAATATGTGCATTTCTCCCTTTGCTGTATCACATCACCACAACATCATCACTCGAACATAATATTCATGATCTTTGAGTTACTACATCATAGACAGTACTGCTCTCAATTGTAATGTCATAATCCAAATAGAAACTAGTTTGAAGGGTTAATACGATACTTCTAGCTTTGTAACTAAAACATTTCATGTTTTCCAATTGCACCCAAGAGTTCACCATTTTTTTAAATTGCAACCTAGAGCCATTTTCCGACCATTTTTCCAATCAAAATTGAATTTGATGTCCCAATCTTTTTAACCAAAATAAATAGAACATACGCCAAAACACAATGCATTTCAAACCAAACGAAAGACGCAAATAAATCTTCTGATTTCCATTCGCTCCAAGCTCATTTTGCCTAAAAAATAGATCGAAATTTCCAGTTTTGACCCAGAAAAAGACCTGAAATGGCTCTAGATTGCAATTTGAAAGAATCATGAACGTTATGTTGCAATTGGAAAAGAAAAAGTTGAGATTGCAAATTGAAAAAAAGAAAAGGGTCATATTTCAAGTTGATTTTTGATATTAACCATAATTTGAACTATTGGGTTCGTCGGGAAGAGTAGCAAATTGTGGCCGCGGGGCTATTCAGTCGGGCCAAATAGCCATTTTTTTGGGTAGTCAAATAATAAGCCTAGGCTAGATCTATTGGAACCAACCTATGGAGTCGGGTTCTACGTTCAATGTATGTTAAATGAAATCACCTTAATTTGCGGATAACTGTCCCAAGGGTTAGTAAACTGCGATTAATATGGCAACCTTCTTTTAGTCTTGTTCCAGCTGATAATGTTTGAGAAGCACGTTCACTCCCAGCAAGATCAACAAAATTCTGTGTTACAAAAACATTAAATCAAGTATATGTTATGTATTCATTCCTCTTGATGTAAATTCATCACAACTTTATATTGATTTCAAGAATATTGTTTCATACCACTGCA
Source organism: Scutellaria barbata (assembly GCA_028654395.1). Classification (NCBI taxonomy): domain Eukaryota; kingdom Viridiplantae; phylum Streptophyta; class Magnoliopsida; order Lamiales; family Lamiaceae; genus Scutellaria; species Scutellaria barbata. Next base: position 74,904 of record JACJVH010000164.1, read on the forward strand.
GCTGTTAAAGTGCTTGAACTATCGGCACCCAAGTAGTGACGAGCTTCACTTTCAACCGTCTGTATGAATATCCAATATACATAGCTGATCAACGCATCAAGTATATTCCTCTGTAATTAAGCCGGTTTAAGAAGCATACATACCAAGCGAAGAATTTGGTGAGATCTCGAGCTGAGTTCGTTCAGACTAGTCTCGCCTATTTGCCTCTGAGCTGAAGAAACACAACGTTGCTTAGCGTAATTTCAACAAGTCTACATTGCGTTTAAATCAATCCAAATAGCATTAATAGTACTAGAGACTGTCATTTCACCTGCACAAATCGATAACAACTCTTTTAGATGGTTCAAGTCCCTTAACGTCACCTCCGTAAGTTTGTCAACTATAGTCCCTCTCTGCACCACAAAACATAAGAATCACTTCGTGAGAGACTATTCGCAAAACAAATTGTTTTCTTTAAAGTGATTTTATATGTAAATATTTTGGTAAAATTATACTTCTTGCAAACACTCTCTCATTTAAAAATCACAAAGTGTATACATATATATTTATTTATTTTTATATATACCTCTGGATCATCAAGAAGTCTAAGTGGAGAACCATCAGATCGTAGGAGATCTTTAACTGCTTCATTGTAAATCTCCATTGCAGAAAATTTTAACACAAAGTTTCTTTCACAATGCTACATTTTGCCAAAATAATGTAATGAGACAATGAATGAGGGATGAAATCAATCGAGAAACAAGATGATGAAGATGTAAGATATGTGCCTTGTCTATGTAGTCATACATATCTGCTATTGCATGTTCTGTAATACCACTCATCGTGAACGTTTTTCCACTGCCCGTTTGCCCGTACGCGAAGATAGTTGCTGGAGATGAAGAAATTCAGACATGCTTAGGTTTGATCTTATTATCATCAAGATATGATCATATATTTTGAATACAAAATCAATACTCACAATTAATTCCACTCATTACAGAAAGGGCCACCTTTTTGGCAGCTTCCTCGTACACTTGCCTCGTGCAAGAGCTGTGTCCGAATACTCTGTCTGCCCTCAATTAATTAGAAGAAGAAAAAACTTAATTCATACATCAAAAGCTACCATCAATCATGGTAATTAGAACGTCATATTTTCTACCTTCCTAATAGTTTTTATGAAAATTAAAATGACATTATTGAGAAATAACATAGAGAAAATTGCAATTTTCGCCATCCTACTTAAGACTGATAACATTTTTTTACCATTAATTTACGTATTTCAATTTTGGTCCTCTAACTATCACGCTTTCCATGTTTCATCCGATTATCTCTCAATTTTGATTATTAAGAAACTTTCAATTCCAATATCCACATGTGGAGAAACTGGAATTGAAACAAGAAAAAAGAAATTTTGTTGAGGCACAAAATTAGAATGCAGAAAATTGGTGGTAAAAAGTGAGAAGGTCCATAAGTTATAGAAGGAAACTTTGTTTTGAACTTTTATAAAGGGAGTCGAGAAACAAAGATAAGAACCCTTATACTTATTGTATGCATTTCATGAATTTGGGATAAAAGGCTAACCAAAGGTGTAGGCAGTGGGAAGCAAGGACCGTTCTTGAAGCGTATTCTTGAAGATAACAGTCGTGTTGTTGATGCATTCCCAATCGGAAACATCATGCTTTGAGAGTTCTCTATCATTCAAAGGTCTCAATCTAACTGCAACATAGATTTTCTCCTCATGTGCACTTGAATCTTGAACCTCCCAATCCATCATAGTCTCCTCCCCATTAATTGATCCCATTTGCAATGCCCTTTTTTGTAATTTTCCCACCCAAATGCACTTGAAGAGAATGAGCAAGCTATCTGAGCCTACAAACTAGAAGCCTTCATAAGAATCAATATTCCCTCTCTTTGTGCAAAAGAGAGGGATTTGTATCCCCAAGCTCTCACTTTTACCCTTGCTCTCCTTTTCTCTCTGCACCAATTAACATAACATATATATATATATATATATATATATATATATATATCATAAATCTTAAATAACCTTCAAATATGTAAGTATATAAATTATCAATCAACATATGTAGCTAATTTGAATACACACCCTTCAACTCTTATAAGCTTAATTTCCAACCTTGATCTTTACTTTTACTAATCCTTTTATTTCAGCTTGATCTTTACTTTTATATCTATCAATAAGATGAAATTTTGTAAGGAATATTCATAATTAATCATGCAGATATAATTCATGCATTTTCAAATCTTTATAATGAAATGATGCATGAAAATGGGTGTACGTACCTTTAGATATAAATATTGAATGTTATGGAATATGATTATGTATATTCAGGAAAACCCTCAGCTAGGTTTAATTTTTCCTAAACTAAGAAATATAGAATGATGTATGCAAGCTGAAATAACCCATTGGAGGCGGGTTGGAGAAATGAAGAGAGAGAAAGGAGAGAGAGAAAAAGCACATACACAAAAAAAAGAAAGTAGAGAGAAGAAGAGGTATTTGTTTACGTAGGGTTGTGAAAGAGAGAGAGTGTAAATGCGTGAATCAAGCTTACATCGGAAATTCGGAGAGTCCATAGAATTATTCGGACAGACTAAATTTCTTGCGTGTAATAAAAATTAAAATCCCCCCCCCCCCCCCCCCAAATACCAATTGCATGTAATAAAAACCCTATTTAATTTCTTACCTTATTATTATTGAATAATACTCCATATTCACTCCATGCATTTCAAAATAAGTCTTGTTTTGGAGTTTAAATTTTATTTTAAATTAAGTGTTGTTAGTTTTATTAAACTTATTCTCAAATTATCTCTATTAATGTTTCTTAATTAAAATTCAAAGTTATCCCTATTAATATTTCTTAATTAACTAAAATTTAGGGATTTAATATGATATTTTTTATAAAATTACTTTGATTCTCTTTCTAATTTTGAATTCTAAATTCCTTGATTAATAAATGATATATTTTTCTAATTTGTATGTCATCTCCAACAATGAACTAACACTTTTTACATTATTTTTATGTAAAAACTGTCACAATATTCCAATAGTGTGCATTACTCTTTACACAAAATAAAAATAAAAATTCCATAATATTTCATAAATATGAAAGAAAAAATTTGGATTGAATATAATACAATAATGACTGTTGAGAAGGTTTACCATGATAATCTAACGCATTGTTCTGGAGAAAATAAATCTTAAATTGTGAAAAATTCAAAAAAACACTAAAAAAAACTCTTATTTTAAAATGGATGAAGCACTGTATATCAAAAGCATGTTTCACTGTACACAGACACGAACTGTTTTGTTGTTGACATGTTATACTAACTCAAAAAGCACATACTCCATCTAATAATCCATCCGTTTAAAATTAATCATTCTAGAGTTTTTATCATAAATTAAAAAATATATAAATTAAGTAAATATATCCTTAATACTACGAGTTTTATAGCTCAAATGGTATTCCACTTTTATAAATGTGCAAATTGTGATGATTAGAGTTTGAACCCGATCACGCAAGTTTTCTAATTCTTATTGTTCCTCTCCCTTCCACTCCCTCAAACTCATTTAAAAGTAAATATATCCTTAACTAATCAAAAAATTTATGATTTAAGATTGGAAAGACAAATCAAATTAATTTAATAAAAAATATCATATTTAATCTCTAAATTTTAGCTAAAAAATATTAGTAGGGATAATTTGAAAATAAAATTGTATAAAAGTCTAAAACGACACTTAATTTAAAATAAAATTTAAATTGCAGGATGACACTTATATTAAAATGGAGTATTATTATCAATTATTTCTGCATCCTTCATCCTATTCATAACCATAATATTTCTCCATTTAATCCTTGAATTAATAGTTTCATTTTTTTTCCTATTTGTGTTCTTAAATTTAAGGGTTTTTTTTTTTCTCCAACGACCACCACCATGCCAGCGATTCAAAACAAAATTTTCATAATTGATTGTGAGAGATACCATTTCATTAAATTTCATGATTAATTTTAAGTTATTAGTTGTTTGAAATATATTGATATTTTCCTAACATTTGTTGATACTTTCAATATTCTGATATCATTATATAGAGGGTGTACATGAATGACGACCTGTTGGACTACGTTATGAACTTATTTTGTTTTAAATAATATTTTGATAAAGTATATGAACTTTTGTTTTATCCTCGTACTCTGATATGTATAAATATATAAATATATATGTGAGTGTGGTTTGACATTATGGTAAAATGCTTTAAAACATGTTATTTATGTCATAATGAGTTCATGTGCAGGAAAGGTTATTTAGGTAATTGTTATGTTTACCTTTTAAAAACAAATATCACACGCTCACTTACAGGTCTTTTAATATAAAAATTTAATATAAATCTAACTATGTTAGAAATGTGGGTGTGACATACAAGATGATGAATGAGTGAAATTAACATGACCCAACAAGATAAAGATGATGAAGATACGATTGTGCAATCAAACAATTGCAAGGTGCTCAGTGAGTTTCTGCTTAAGAAGCAATTAAGAGGATTTTTTAATTCATTTTTAATTTAATACTTCAATAAGTTAATCAACTAGCAACTCTATCCATCAAATCGACAGAGCATAATGTATTGGGCAAATAAAAATTTAGAAAATGGTTTGACATAGAATCATATCTCCAACACAACATAATGTTTCATTGAGTCAACACAATCATATCTCCAACTAGCTAGCATATTCATGTTTCAAAATATGATTAAATTGTGATGAATTAAGTGACTACCCTATTTCAAAACAAAGTGGAGCTACATAATTCTTGTGTATAGATCGATTGATTTTACGAGATAAAGCACCAATGATGAAATGATGAACGATTGAGAATATAGATAAATTACTGAAAAATATTAGGAACTGATAATAATTTTAGTGTCAAAGTGATATTAACTTTATCCAAAATTTTTACAAGTATTGTTAGTTGTTTTAAGGGGCTACAATTCATTAAACTATTTATGCAAGTCTGGTCAAATCATATTAGTAGCTCAAGAAGAGAAACGATTTATTAACATTATTTTTTCGACATTTTTTGGTTTTTAATAAAATCAAAGATAACCAACCATATAGAATTGATGAAGCTCAAATATAGAAAACATCTCTACTTCAACAATATATTTTACTATAATTAATTATATTCAATTATTTGTGTTATAGCAATATTTTTTGTGAAGTAACATATAATGGGGTGAACTAACTTAAAGAAAAGCTCTATTTGATGGTTGTTAGGGCTACAAGAGGGTACTAATATTTGAAGTTGCTTAATTTGTTAGCATGCTTCTGTAGTTTTGATTGAATTTTTAAAGTGTTTTGTTTGCGTGTTTATATAATTTAGATCGATTTTTAAGTTGTACTATCAAACATGAATAGTAGTTTTGTGTTATTATGTTTGTTTGATCACAATCCTTTCTTTTTTACAATTTTTTTTTCTCTCTATGATTTGACGAGATTAAATTAAAATAATAATTTTGATTCATAATTAGGATGCAAAACACAAACAATTAGGAGCAAGAAAACAATCAACTAGAATTTGATCTTTTCATTTTAAAAATTCGAAACTTATTATTATAATTTTTTTGGGAATAAAAAACCCAAAATTTTCATTTTTGGTCTATTTGTGTTTTACATTATATTACGGTTAACTTTAATACATTTCAACAAAAACTAAAGACCAACAAATGAAGGGAATACAAGACCCACAAACTCTAATTAATAAATTTCCAAAACAAAATAAAAATAAAAATTTGAACTCCACATGCAAGTTCTCTCTCTCTATATATATATTATCAAGTTATTATGTTTTCTTCCATTTTAGCCAGGAACAATAAATAATTTTTTCCAAGTACACCTTAGGGTTCTCTTTTCCTTCTTAGTTTTTCTTATATTTCCCCTTTTTTCTTCTTCTCCCCTGATTTCCATTGAGGCAACAATTATGTTCATACACAATAATAACATCTCATATACAGGATGGAGGAGCCGCAACGATGGCATTGTTGGTGGGAATTAAGTACAATAGTCACCTACCTACACTTGAGTTTTCCACCATCATTCCCACCGATGCCACTACCTTAGGTGGTGTCCAAAAACCTAATTTCACATACAATATATAAAAGTTTTCTATTTCATATCGTTATTCACAAAGTTGTTATTTTAGATCAAGCAAATATGTTTTATGGTCAAAAGATAATAGCTTTTCTAAAGTTAAAATGAGAATAATATTAGTAATGAAATGAGTTTCACTAATGACGCCTCTCTTTCAATAACAGTCTTTTGTGTTTCATGTCACATTGTTTGTGTACCACGATCCACACGATTCACATGAATGACGACACAACAAAACCCTCGTATGACCTACACGATTGCAAGAGAGAACGTGAAAGAGGAAAACCCTCGTATGACCTACACGATTGCAAGAGAGACGAGTAAGACGTGAAAGAGGAAAATAAATATGTGAAAGCTTCTAATAGAACCTTATTAGTGATATCAATTAATGGATTTCAATTTGCAAGAGAGAAGAGGAAAATAAATATGTGAAAGCTTCTAATAGAACCTTATTAGTGATATCAATTAATGGATTTCAATTTGCAAGAGAGACGAGGAAAATAAATATGTGAAAGCTTCTAATAGAACCTTATTAGTGATATCAATTAATGGATTTCAATTTCTAAATGTTCGTCAAGGCGGTGATTCCATGGTGGCAATCAACTTCAAGAGAGGTTGTTCTACAAAATTAGTCGAAACTAAGTTAGAAACTTAGTTATTAGAAAAAAAAACACTATGTGAAAGTGATAAGAAATATCTAAAGTGGACAGGAACTTGTATCAAAAGGTTATTTTATTTTATTTTGAAGTTGAAAGACAGATTTTCTCTTTATTGATTAAAAAAAATACTTTTATCCTATTTAACAATTTTTTGTCATATTCACAAAATTTTAAGCAAAAATATTCAATTCCTTTAGGGTCCATTTGAATAGATGAATTTAATAAGAGATTTGAAATCGATGGTTGCAAATTCATCGGTGGTTATATGTACACTTTCATTTTGTACTCATTTTGGTGGATTTCAAATCTACTCAAACTTGAGTGGATGTGAAATTCATTCATTTGAAATTCAAAATTTCAAATCATTCTATCCAAATGGAGCGTAAGTTTTTTCCCCTCTTTTCCTACAAGTTCATATTATATTAATCCAAACAACAAATTAAAAAGTTAATTGCTATAAAAATCACGAACTTTTCAAAAAATTGTAATTTTAATTAATTTTTTGGCTAATATTTCGAGCATTCTTAACCAACGATCCGCGCATATTTTCCTTGTAAAAATTAGGAATTTTGAGTTTTTGTTGGGTGAAGATCAAATATTTTGAGTCTGCATGAGATTAGGGCTAGTTTAAGGTTTTCAGCGCATGGTTAGTTGATTAAATTGATAATCATGGTTATTCGGTTACAAACGTGATTTATTTGATTTAATTTGTTTTAAATCATAGGATTAGATTTATTATATTTTCGATTTAAATTACACCCGATCAAGATTTACATAGGATATATTGAAGAGATCAAGAATATTGAGGATATATGAGAATATATTGAGGAAAACATGATTTATTTCCAAATATTGAGAATATAATGAGGAGAATAACATTTCCATATACCGAGGATATGTGAGAATATATTGACCATATATTGAGGATATTAAGATTTACTTATATTGAGGATATATTGAAGAGATATTGAGGATATATGAGAATATATTGAGAAAAAACATGATTTATGTGATTTAATTTGTTTTAAATCATAGGATTAGATTTAATTTGTTTTAAATCATAGAATTAGATTTATTATATTTTCGATTTAAATTACACCTGAATAGATCCATACTAGTTCCCACAATTAATCATCATACATGTGGCAATTTTGAGTAGGTCAGGTGGAGGATGTTTTGATCTATCCAATAACCCATTTATCCAGTTTTTTAAACGAATTTGTATATTGCCAACTGCTAGCCTACATATATTACGTTGATATTAGATTCCGAATCATCTCCTCATTCCATTCATCATAAATCAAATCCGAGCAACGTCATCATAAATCGAATCAAATCAATCCTCTCCTCATGACATTCTCGATTGATTCCATTCATCATAAATCAAATCCTCTCCTCATGAACAACGCAATAAAATCCCACATCAAACCTATATAATCACTAAATCAAGCCTATATAAGCACTAAATCAAAAATAATAACAATAAGCAATATTATTTAAAACAAAAGAAAAAGAGTAAGGGAAAACAGTAAGTACCTCATTCATTCATCATAAATTGAATACTCTCTTCAAAATTGAATCCTCTCTTCAAAATCAAGCCTATATAATCACTAAATCAAAAATAATAACAATAAGCAATATTATTTAAAACAAAAGGAAGTACCCCATTCCTGAACAACTGACCAACGCAAAGTCAGTAAAATCCTACATCAAGCCTATATAATCACTAAATCATCACTAAATCAAAAATAATAAGCAATATTATTTAAAACAAAAGGAAAAAAATAAGAGAACCCCATTCCAATATCGATATTTATTAATCACTAAATTATCATTAAATTAAAAATAATAACAATAAACAATATTATTTAAAAGAAAAGGAAAAGAGTAAGTACCCCATTCCAATGTCGATATTTGCTGATCACTAAATCAAAAATAATAAAAATAAACAATATTATTTAAAACAAAAGGAAAAGAGTAAGGGAATAAACAATATTATTTAAAACAAAAGGAAAGTAGTAAGGGAAAAGAGTAAGTACCCCATTCCAATGTCGATATTTGCACATTCGGTTGAGAAAGTATAAACAATATTATCTAAAACAAAAGGAAAAGAGTAAAGGAAAAGAGTAAGTACCTCATTCCAATCTCTATATTTGGACATTCGGTTGAGAAAGTCTTTAAAGTCAAATGAAATAACATTGTAGCCCTTAAACATTACGAGAATAACATCGTATATATTTGTAGTCCCCCTCCAAATTTTGACCACCCCATCCAAAAATAAAAAAATTTGCAAAGACATAGGAATATCAAGGACAACATAACATATATATATATATCTTAAAAAGTTTACCATCCCTCTTACAATTCTCTTGTAGTCGTCCGGGATCAAAAAGTTTACAATTTCTCTTACAATTTTCTTGACAATCAAAAAGTTTACAATTTCTCTTACAATTTTCTTGACAATTCTCTTATAGTTGTTCGGTTCAAAAAGTTTACCATCACTTCTACAATTCTCTTGTAGTCGTCCGGGATCAAAATAGTCTTGACGTTCTGGTTCAAAGTCGACCCTCCAAATTTTGAGCACCCCATTCAAAAATACAAAATTTGTAGTCGTTCGAGATCAAAATAGGCTTGACGTTCTGGTTCAAAGTCGACCCTCCAAATTTTGACCACCCCATTCAAAAATATAAATTTTTATTGGTCCTGAATGGTCGACCCTCCAAATTTTGACCACCCTATTAAAAAAATACAAAATTTATAGTCACCCGGGATCAAAATAGTCTTGACGTTCTGGTTCAAAGTCGACCCTCCAAATTTTGACCACTTCATCCAAAAATATAAAGTTGCAAAGACAAAGGAATATCAACCGAGAACAACAGTTTAACTATATATATATATATATCAAAAAGTTTACCATCCCTCTCACAATTTTCTTATAGTCGTCCGGACCAAAATAGTCTTCACGATCAGTCATGAATGCATGATCGGAAATATTTTTTCAACCTTAAGGAAATTGATATGATTGAAGAGTGATTTTGTGGAATGCATGACCCAAAATATGTTTTCAACCTTAAGGAAGTTGATATGATTGGAGAGTGATTGATCAAAATCTTTGTAAAACCTTCTTGAGAGATCGACGAACTTCATTTTACATACGTGTGTGTCAACATAAATTTCGGGTTTTCCAAACCCGCAATCGAATCTATTTTCAAAACTATCTTCTTATCTAACATTGTCTTTTGAGATTTTTCATCAAATGTAATAATCGTCTATTCAGTTGGTTCTTCAGTAATACCAGCCATGAGATTAGGTGGATTCAGATATCTATTTATCTGAAAACAAACTTTGTGAGCAAGAAATAATAGAAAAAAATATTATTTGTGAACAGTAAAGAAAGACGGTACTTGTAGTAATTCCTGGGAAATTTTGGTAAAAATGATTCGTATGTTTGCCCTTATTAGGAAAATGACCTCTAAATATTGACATTTTTAAAATTAACTCGTAACTTACAAAATATTTGTAAAAACATTATTTGACCGACTTCAGCGGGTAATCGTTCCGGTTACCAGCTTACGTGTCAGCTTATGTATGTGACACGTAAGTAGGTTACCGGAAGGATTACATGCTTCAACAGGTCATTGATCATTTTTACCAACTTTTTTAAAGTTACATGTTAGTTTCAAAAATGCCAATATTTAGAGGTCATTTTCCTAATAAGGGCAAACTTAGAGGTTATTTTTACCAATTTTTCCTAATTCCTGCAAAAGTATCTTTCTTTACTACACAATCATTTAAGGGTCAAGGGCCCAATATACCACAATTTATATAGTGGCATGCATTTTCTACCACAACTCATATAAAATGGAACTTTTCTACCACAAAATTATAAGTTTGGTTGTTTTTTACCTTTTTTTTTTAATTTTGGTGATGTGAATAGTGAATGTGGACCATGGTTGATTGATGACTTGTACTTGTGCATCATTGACCGACTGACTTGTGAATAGTGTATGTTTTTGATATTTTTAATGCATTTTTACTTGAATTGCTTTCATTTTTCATCTCAACATACAAGTGAAATTATCTTGCGTTTGTAAAAAGAAACTACCGTAAACAAACACAGATTTGAGGTAATATTTTTTCCCTCACAATTATTTAGTAAATTATATGTTTATAGTTGTGCATATTGTTGGTAGAAATTGTCGTTCACTTAATCAATTTATAAGACAATTATGCCGAAATTGCCCTTTAGTCGTAGAATGTGGATAAATATGTTTGAAAATCCTATTTTGGGGCTAAACGATAATTTTTATAAAAATGTATAATTGCCGTTTACCCCTCAAATTGTATTAAAATTGCCGGTTACCCCTATTTAGGGGCAAAATAGGTTTGAAATGGAAATTAAAGGCAATTTTTAAAAAAATTAAGGGGTAAACGACAATTTTACAATAATTACCGTTTACCCCTTAATTTTTTTTTTAAAATTGCCGTGTAACCATGCATTAATGGGGAAAAAGGATGAAAAGCCATATGTAGGGATAAACGGCAATTTTGGAAAATTTTGGGGGTTAAATGACAATTTTGAAAAAATATCGTTTAACCATATTTTTTTTGGTTTAAATTGCCGTTTACCCCCCAAATTAGTGTGAAAGGCTAAAAACGACAATTTTTTTTACGAAAATGTAGAATTAAGCAATAGAATAATTGGTGTTTTGAATAATTAAGTAATAGACAACACTAAAACAACCACACTTTCACTGAATATGTTGTTAACATTTTTTTAAGAGTTGCTCTAAAATATAATTAAGCAATTTATATCAGTGATTGCATTTCCGCGTTTGAAATTAATTTTGCACTGTATAGTGACGATTTTATTTTCTTAGACTCAAACTGTAAAGAATAAGATGAGTTTGAGAGTTGTTAATGTTTGGTTTGGAGGTTATTGGCAAACCTCAAACCAGTGACGAGAGCAAACTCTCTCCTCGAAAAGCGACAAAGAAGATACTCATGTCCAATTGCAAACCATCTCTCGTGGACGGGGGTGTTCGGACCACGTATTTCCCTCGACATGAGAACATGCAGAAACGACTTGCATATCTTAGCCGAGGTCTCCTATTGTAGAAAATGGCCAAAACATATTCGGCTGAAATCACCAGCACACTCTCTTCCGTGCTCTCGCAAAACTAGTCTAATATCGGTTAGTATACTCAGACGAGTATACCCGTTAAATTCTGGAGTGGTTTTGAACCATACGCGTTTACTTACTGCTAAACTCTAAGTTTAAATCCTCTAAGAGGTCCCGCGTTGGCCCTAGGCAATCCGCCGACACTGAACCATGGAAGAACTTTTCAAACTAGTTGATAGTTGTTCCCTGGTTGCACCCCTAAATTTGATGACTTATTAAGGGAAAAACGAAGTAAGAGCATGCTATTGAAGACGTTGCAACATATGTGTCAACTCCATCTTATTCCCTTGCACTGAATGGCAGCCTTCAAGGACTCGTATAGAAAGACTCTTTTGTTCATTGGGTTGGGGGAGCGATCAGGCGTCCTATATGCGCTAACCGGAAAGAATGTAGGCTAAACGGCCCTAACACTCCTCACGAACCCAACGAAAAGCCATCTACAATAAATGTACACAAATATCTTATTACTTATTAATCACAAATGATCTTACATTACAAAAAAATGGCCGTTTTAGGGGTACACGGCAATTATAGGTGGTACACGGAAAAAATTTTGTGTACCCCTATAATTGCCGTATACCCCCTAAAACTTCGATATTTTTGCAAAAAAATGGTCGTTTTAGGGTTAAACGGCAACTATAGGGATCACACAGCAATTATAATTGGTTAAACAATAATTATAGGGGTTACACAGCAATTATAATTATAATTGTCGTGTAACCCTTATAATTGTTGTTTAACCCTAAAATGGCTATTTTTTTGTAAAAAATCGAAGTTTTAGGGGGTACACGGCAATTTTTCAAAATTGTATACCCCCTATAATTGCCGTGTACCCCCTAAAACTTCGATTTTTTACAAAAAACACCTTCAAATGTCGATTAATCTTAAAATTACATGTATACATATGTCTAAATTGCTGTTTAGTACACAACTTGCAACACATTCATTCATAAACTTGCAGCCTTAATTCATCACAAAAATTGCAGAAAAATATAACACAATTGTAGCCCTTATTAATGAATAAATTGCAAAACTTTGGGACAAAAATTCATATAGAAATAATTGCCGTTTACTAACCCGTACAATGCGTGCTAATCTTCACGAAATTTGGGCGATTTTTTAACTCAAAACCTCTCCAAGCTTCTTCACGAAAATGCCGTTTAGTTTGAGGGAGGAAGAAATAGAAATTTTTTTCACAGCAAGGGTACACGGCAATAGTCAATACAATAAGAATTAGGGTAGTTGAATGTAGTAAATATGACACATAATGCCAAACAAGTTTACCCTAAAATTAAGCCTTATGTGATTCAATTTTGGTTGGTGTGACTTGTAATGTCAATTCATGTCATAGAAGTGCAGTATGTAGGCCCAATTGAGCCACAAAGTACATTTGTGGTAGAAAACATACATTCTTATATGTATTATGGTAGAAAAGTCAATTCTTATATGAATTATGACAATTTGAACATTTATCACATCATTTAAACCTTATATAACAATTACAGAAAGAAAGAAAAAACATGAAAAGGAAGACAAGAGAAGTATGTTTAACTCACTTAACAACTGAATATGCAAATGGAGGATATAGAGAAGTATGTTAAACTCACTTAACAACTGAATATGCAGGATTGGAGTGTAACTGATTTGGATAAGTCTACAAAAATAAAGCACTTATGTCAAACATCCAAAATAGCCATCAAAGTATAGAAAAATAAGATACCTTTCATTGTGAAATGGCCTTCTTCCAGAATCCTCATGCCAAGTACAGGCTTTAGTTTAGATCACCCGTCACACAATCTACTTATAAGTAAAAATCAATAAGAAATTCAGGAATCTGAGGTAAGGCGTTTAAAGTGCCCCACTGCCACTAGCACATCAGTGGAGTCGCTAAGAGTAGCATTACATAATGTTGGGATTAGTATGAGAAATTAAATGACAAGGAGAAAAAACAAAGCAAATATCAACTGAATGCAAAACACTTCCACAAATTTTAAACATACATTTGCTACTTTTACAACCTAACAAACAATTTTCATGTTCGTTCAACCCATACATTCACTTCACCATAGGTACCAACCATGGAACTTTTAAATTCTCGATAAACCATGCATCTGTGCACACTACTAAAGTGTTTTCCAAGTAGTGCATTACCATGGAAAGATGCAGCAACCCGCATTACAACCGAGCTTGTTATATCAAGTCATGGAGAATCCATTTCCCTTTATTCCAGATAAACATATAATTATTCCACCAAATATTAGATCAAATTAAACGAGTGAAACATCAAAAAACGGCACTGAACCACAAAATAATATTCATAGCTTTTATCTCAATTCTATTGGAGAAAATTGGTTTTGATCCAATTAGTAGTATGGGTCAATATTGACTTTTATAGGAAGTCTTGACCATACTCTTTTGATCATTATTTTGAGGAGTCAAAGTTGGGTAAATGTGAAATTAAAGGGTAAAAAGTTGTTTTACGTCTCGAGTAGGTGATCATAGTGCATTTACATTCTTAAAACCGATTTTTGATGAGTCAAAGTTAGTGAACAAAATTTATCTGATGGTCAGATATTGCTTCCTCCAATTTAAAAAATATATATAAATATAAGAGGTGCAACTACATTTATAAAATCAAAATTGAGAAGGTGCATAACATATAGTTGAATAATAAAGGAGATGGTAGCAAAATCTTGATGAAGAGGCTAACACTATAAATTTGAATATATATGTTAATTATCGAAAAAATTACAATCTTTAATCAATTTTAACCAAATTTTTCACTATTACAAAAATAACATAACTTTATCTATATAATAACAATTTAGACATCTATTAGTTTCTGAATTTCATTCCTGCCACCTCCAATTAAAAAAAAAAATCAACTTCATCAAAATAACGTCGATTTATATAAAATCAAGGATGAACATTATATTTATTCATTTTTTTCTTCTTCCTTCCATTTCCGCAACTTTGAAAAAAGCATGCATCAGATATAAAAGATAAAAATATCGATATCGATAGATATATCGGTACCTTAATTTTACGAAGATATCGATGGATATATCGGTTTCGGTAGAAATATTGGTCAGTTTTTAAAAAATATGAAAATTTTGTTAAAAAAATTGAAAAATATATATAGCAGTATACAAAATATTATAACTAACATTAATACATATATTAAACTTAAAATTTCAAATAAAATAATATATTTACAATAAATATAGAGATAAACTATTATTATATAGTATATAATATATATACATCATAATCCTCTTATTAAATTAAAAAATTAACTAAACTTAATTAAATTATGAGAGAAACCTAAATGTTAGTGTGTTAATTTATTTCAACAATTTAATTAAAATTATTATTTGTTCTACTCATAGACAAAAATATAGATATAGAAAGATAGATAAAACTTAAGTTTGATAGATATCTTTTAAATACATATAAAAAATTTATAATGAAAAAGAAAAAAAAACAGAAAAGGTATAAAAAATTTATAATAAAAAAATAGAAAAGAAAAGAAAATAAGGAAAAAAAGAAAAAAAAAAAGAAAAAACACAATTAATTACGTAATTGAAATAGAAAAAAAAAAGAAAAATCTAAAAATAATTGTAGCACTGGTCAAAGAGTCAATATATCACGATATATCGTCAATATATCGTAGAAAATGATATATTGATGATATTTCAATGAACATAAATAAAATTGTAGCACACTATAATTTTGACCGTCCATTTTTTATGATATTTCGATAATATTTTACTAAAATATCATGTTGAATTGAAAAAGAAAAACTATAAATTCCTTTTTGATATTAGAAAATATAAAACTTAAAAAATAGATGTCATTGACTAGACTAGATGGTGAAAAAGACAAGTTAAAAAGATCCTCAAGAATCAGCAGAGAAATGAGAAACGGCCAAGTACCCAATGCTTCATTTTCTTCACCCTTTGTTTTCCCATTTTCTCTTCTCACTCCACTTCTCTCTTCTACACTATAATCCACACTCAATTTCTCAAATAAAAGATTGAGAAACAAACTAACTAAATTTATCTTGTAATACGGTGAGAGCAACGGGGCTCAAATAATATCCAGAAAAGGAAAAAAAGGAAAGTGTGATTGTGGGGAAGTATTCTACATATTCTTCACTGCCTTTTCAAGAGCAATTCTTGCATCACAGATTGTTCATTCTCTACTGTTGTTACCATGTAAGCTCTTTTCTTCATCATCATTTTCCATTAATTATTATTATTATTATCATTATTATTTTTGGTGAATTTCGGATGTTTAAATTATGAGCTTTTGTTGAATTGGGGATTTTGGTGATGTGGGGCCCCTTCTGTTTTTCTGCGGAATTTGAATTTCTTGTTGAGTTTTGATTCTCATGCATGTTCAGAGAATTCCTTTTGTTGTTTGTGGTTGGCTTTTTTTGAATTCGATTTTCAGCTGAAATTCAGATTCGAATTCATTTGATATAGCTGATATCTGCTAAATTACTTGGGCTTTTTTTTTTTTAATTGGGTGTGCATAATTATTTTGTAATTTACTCATTTGATCTTTTGAAGACATTGTAAAGGTGCTTTGGCTGTTTAGAAAAGAAAGGTGCTTTGTTTGCTGTGCCTTTTGATGTAAAATAAAATTACTTGTGAATTTTTTATACTTTGAATTGAAAGTCATACAGTATATAGTATATTTCGTATCACTGATTTGATCTAACCTGGAAGTTTCTTCTGTTATGTATATGAAGTAAAACTAGGTTCTTTGAACTTTTCAACTCATTAACTGTTCAAGTGGTGTGCATTCTGTAAAGTAATTTAGCATTCATGAACTTTCTATCATAATTGTGTTTTGAGTCCTCTAAATCTGTTGGTGAGTTCATGTGCAGAGAAAATACAAATTTTTTGTCAAAAATCGAGGAGAGGTTGAGTGAAATGTATAATCTTGTGGCTAGTTGTAAATGCTAGTTGCCTTGTAAGAACTTATAGGTTTCAATCCAGTGATCTTCTGAATATAAATGGCATTCATACAATATGTTATGTTTTACCTCCTTGTTAAGTATTACTCATGCCCACTTAAGTATCAGAAAGTTCATATTATCCCTTGTGGATTTGCATTAACTACGTCAATTGTTTTATGTGATGGTAGGGTTTAGCCTTTTTATTGTCTTGCCATGCTTTTCATAGTCTCTAATTAGCTTCAGATGCTGTTTCTGCCTGTAATTGTTGTGCAGTTTAGCATTGTGATAGCAGGATGTGATTAAAGTACTGCTTCTAACAATCAATTAGTTGTTTAGATGCAAGTTTTATCATGATTCTTTGTTGTAATCTTTTCACTATGCCATGTTGGAACTGATGAAGTGAAATATATATCTAGTGTACTTTTTTGTGTGCCGTATTTCTTATAAATTAACAGTTTCTTGGGAGGAAGATTCTTCAAACGATGCTCTTTTGCTAATTGAACAATTCCTGATATGCTGGTGCATTTCTTTTGCAATTTTAGTATGATAGGACAACACTTTATCTTTGCTTATTGTTCCCACTGCATGTAAGCAGATAAGAACGAGAAAATGTATTAGTTCACTCGCCTGCTGATCTTCAATGGATGACGGTGGGCATCGTGAAAATGGAAGGCATAAACCACCTCAGGGTCAGGTAGCTTAGCACATTATTACTCTGAAATCATGCATATCTCAGTTGAGTTTTTTTTTTTTTCATTTAATTTACTCACTTTATCTCTATTTGTTTTCTGCAGTGGTTGATGCAGCATCAGCCATCCATGAAGCAGATAATGGGAATCATGGCAGAACGAGATGCTGCAATTCAGGAGCGAAATCTGGCCATTTCAGAGAAAAAGGCAGCCTTAGCAGAAAGGGATATGGCTATTCTACAGAGAGATTCAGCAATAGCAGAACGTAACAACGCCATTATGGAAAGAGACAATGCTATCGCTACTCTCCAGTATCGAGAAAACGCCATGAACAACAACACTAACAACATGTCTCCGTGCCCACCTGGATGCCAAATTGCACGTGGAGTAAAACACATACACCATCCGCATCACTCTCATATGGTCGAAGCTCAGTACAATACAAGAGAAGACATTCACATGACTGATGCCATTCCAACGTCCCCAGAGCCTGCAAAGCCCCACCACACGAAACGTACAAAGGAGACAAAGCCCGCAAGAACACCCACAAAAAAGGCTTCGAAATCGTCAAAGAGAGTCAAACAGGACAAAGTATTGTTCGGGCCAGATATGGGTAGCGACAAGCAAGACTGGAAGGACCAGGATCTGGGGTTGAACCAAGTTGCATTTGACGAGACAACAATGCCAGTACCCGTTTGCTCTTGCACGGGGGTTCTAAGGCCATGCTACAAGTGGGGTAATGGAGGGTGGCAGTCTTCATGTTGCACAATGAATCTTTCGATGTATCCACTGCCAGCTGTGCCTAACAAACGACATGCTCGAGTTGGTGGTCGCAAGATGAGTGGAAGCGCGTTCAACAAGCTGCTCAGTCGCCTTGCCGCTGAAGGTCATGATCTATCCAATCCCGTTGATCTTAAAGATAACTGGGCCAAGCACGGTACAAACCGTTACATTACCATCAAATAAGTACCATCGAAAAACATCAGTTGGTATGGTCATCCCCCTTCTCTTCTCTTGGAGATAAATGGCTCATCCTAGAATAATACCATCATTTCATTAAATCATTGTGCAGAGAGAAAGAAGAGAGATGATGTAATGCAATTTGTTGGGGGTCAGAAGAGGCTGCAACTGCCACCTTCTGTGTATGTAATGTAACTTACTATTGTATACAGTTGTAATCCAGCTTATTCTATGTTCAGCAGCTGTGTATCAATCTTTTGTATTCATATTAGGCTTAAAATTCACAATAAAGGGTCTCACAGTTTCATGCATGTTTTCAAGAACCTGTTTATTTTATTATCCTCATCTTGGATGAAGTGTGTATTACACACAAGTAGTTTACTATTTTATAATAAAATTAAATTTGAACTTTCACTTGTTGGTGTGGTGTGGTGGTTATCACGTCAGTTTTACACACTGAAGGCCCCCAGTTCGATCCTGGGCAGCAACATTCAGTTACTTCTTTTTTATTTATTTTTTAATTCTTTCACCATTATAGTTTATTTTTCAGCAAGGATTGATGATTTCTTTAGTTTACTTTTTTTATTAAATTATTTTTGCTTTATAATTATCTTCAGCAGGAATTCAATCATTCATTTCGTGGTTAGGAATTTTTGCGAAGAGTACTACTCGAGATAAATGATAATTGACCTCACATGTGGAGCCACAATTCACAGCAGCGAGGATGATATTAAAGGTGGAACAGCAATAGTTTAGGTAAGGCTGTAACTTGAAATATTTTATTTAAAAAGTAATAAAACTTTTATAAATTATATATTTCAAATCATAAAATAAATAAAATATGGCAAAAACTTTTATGCATCATCCATGCATTCAATCCGATCCAGTCCAACCCCATCAAAACGTGCCACCACGTGCTTTAGTGGATGTACCCAAACCCACCCAAAACTGCTTTCATATACTATACATTTATATTTTATTAGTCATAAGAGTTTTAAATGTACCTTAACCTTTTTTTTTACATAGTTATTAATATCTTTCATATCTTTTAATTACATTAGTCACATATTTTAGTTATGTTAGTTGTACTTTTATATATTATATAGAGGTATGACTATGTTGATATAAATATATAAGTAATATCATATAATATATGCCGTGTGATATCACAAAAAGGTATATATGTATAAATTGTACGGAATTAGGTTTTTTCTAAAATTAAAGTATTACATAAAAATATAATATTTGTATATAAAGCTATAACTATTATAACGTAAATGTATGATTAACATAGTATAAAGATCATCAGTTTTTTTTATAATTAAAGTATTGGGCTAAGAATATGATATATGTACATAAATGTATGACTAATTTAATACAAAAGTCAATACAAACAAAAAAAGTAAAGGGAAATACGTGGATTCAGGTCGAATCCGACCCGATCAGATTTGAGTACATGAATCTAAAATCCATACACTTGGTGCATAAATGACATTCACATAAAAAAAATATAATGATGATAGATTACTCAAATCATTTTAGAGTAGTGTTTTTGTGCACCAAGTGCATGGGTCATGATCCATGCAACTTGACACTCGGGTCGGATTGGGTCCGATTTAATCCGGATCCGCGCCCAATTTTTTTTTTTTAATTTATGTCATAAACTTTTATGTTGTAATAATATAACATTTATGTTGTAATAGTATAACCTTTATGTACAGATTTCATAACATTTTCAGTGCATAACTTATACTTTTTTTCACTATAAAAATTCATGTAATATAGTCAAAACTTTTATGTTGTAATAATATAACCTTTATGTTGTAATAGTATAACATTTATGTACAGATTTCATAACTTTTTCAATAAATAACTTATAGTTTTTAACTATAAAAATTCAATATAGCCGAAACCTTTATGTTGTTAATGATATAACTTTTATGTTATAATAGTATAGCCTTTATGTACAAATTTCATAACTTTTTTAGTGAATAACTTATATTTTTTTCACTACTCAGCATTGCAAAAGGTTATTTTCATATAACTAAAAGGTTATAAGGATAGAACTAAAAGGTTAAGTTCGTTAAACTAAAAGGTTATGTCAATATAACAGCAGAACTAGGGTTTGGGTTTGGGTTTGGACTAGGGTTTGGGCGCGTGGGACGTGTGAAATGCACTCTCGGGTGGGGTCAACCCAATTGCACGGATTTAGGATCCGTGCACTTGATGTATAAAAATAATTATAATCATTTTAATACAAAAATCTAGTCTTGCTCCCAAAAAAGAAAAAGAAAATCAATAAATGTAAATAGACTTAATTGCAAAAAAAATCCAAAACTTTACATAAATTTTCAATTTTAGTCAATTATTTTAAAATTGTTGACAATAATTAAACCATTTGATTTCAATTTTAGTCAATCTATAATTTTGGTCAAATTATTTTTTTGTATATTGATGTGAATATCATGTAGATAATATGTACATGATACATCATTTAAAATTAACTAAGATTGATTAATCATGGATGGCTACCTACTTTAACTTAAAGAGAAAAAATTAAAAATGATAAAAACAACACAATACTACAAAAGGTCATGTATCCATCTATTTATTTTCTAATCTTGTTTCTACTTAAGAAACACCTTATTTAATCTTGTTTGACACCTCTGTTCCCCTAACCCAACCCGGGAACGGACCGGAGGGAACCGCAACATGGGGAATGTTCGCGTCTTGTCGCAAGGCTCATTTTGAGTTATGGGTCATAGGGTGGACAGCTTTTTCTCCTAATGGACTCCGCTAAGTAGGGAGAATCAGATGTAATTAATTAAGTTTGATTAATTTTAAGTGATGTACAATCTACCGACTTTATCTACATGACATCTACATCATCATACAATCAATTTTTTTTTATCAAAATCATAAATTGGCTAAAATTAAATTATGGTCAAAATCGATAATTTTAAAATAATTGACTAAAATAGAAAAAATTATGGAAAGTTTTGAATATTTTTTTTACAGTTAATCCATATAAATACTATCAGTTTTGTTTAAAATTTATGGGGCCAAATTTTTAAGTCGGTAATTTTTTGGGTGACATGGTTGAAATGATAGAGGCATATTGGAATAAGTTGATTTTCACCATTTAATTTTTTCAAATCAATTTAGGTATAAATTTAAAATAATAGAATGTTAATGTGAGTTTTTTGGACAACTTAAATGAGTAATTATATTTGTGGATACCTATCTTTATATTTTTTAAGTATTCAACATTTAAGTTTTATAATTTTAGTTATCGACCTTTAATACATTGTGTTAAAAAAATGTAAAGGTGGGTTACCTCAAGTATAGTTTACTAAATTCAAGTTTTGAAAAACTAATTAACAATGATCTATATTTTAAAGTTCGTGAAAAAAATTTAATATCAAAAGTTTATTAAGTGTTCATTGTAAATAAAAAGATATGTGAATATATAAATGATTTATGTGTATTATCTATTTTTATACTATTGTCAGTTGAATCTCTATTAGGAAATCAAAGTTTAGATTCTGATGATATAAAACAATTATTGTAATAGGATGTATAGACCATTATTTTTCTCTATATGTGGTGAACTACATAGGGTTTGATCAATAGGTAGGTCAAAGCTACAACTAAAGTTAGTGCTATAAGAAAGACATGAAGTTGCAAGAAGGTGAAAGAAACAACAAAATAATTATTTACTATAAACTGATTCCTACAATATAATGGATCTTACTGTTGAATGCTGACAATATGTTACTTTACTGTGCAACGATTAATTAAATAAGAGAATATCAACATCAAAATATGAGATTTCAATATATCTGAAGTTTATGAGTATATTCGATATATTCTCTATTCTTAAAATTTTCAAATATGACATCAATCGAAGAATGAATGAATCAGAAGAATCATCATCCAAATTTACAGTCCTCACTATGAGAATCACTAAAGTACCTTAGGGTTCGACAATCACAAATCCATATCACAAGCTAAGGAAATAAGTCAGGAAGATCCTACTTTATTGTGAAGAAATTCAGGAAGTTTATGAATACTAATGTCAAAGACAACAACTTCATGAAGAAAGTGCTTAGAGGGCATGTAAAAAAAATATTTGATCCAATACAGTTTTCACTGAATTATGTTATAGTTATAGGAAACATAAACACTATGCAAAAAACTATCCACATCTCAAGGTGCACAAATATCTTGAGGAAGAAAGAAACTAAATGAGAGAAAAAATAAAGTTTGAAAAACAAAAGTTTTAGAGCTCCTCTTGGTGAAGGTAGACCCTCTAAAGCAACATCTTCCAATGAACCTATAGAAGAGAGCAGTATAAAAATGATAATGACATATTTATCTTAGATGAAAAACCACTCATTTACTGGCAAAGGATGATAATGAATGATGAGATAACTTATACTTCTTTACACCATGAGAATCCTAGTCATAATTGCCTTTTTTAAGCAAATTATTGGTGACTCCAAGTATTTAATCTGGCTCATGAAGATTCGAAAGCAGACATAGTTGATCATGTTTAAATGAGATTGTTATTTACTTTTTTTTTTCGTCAATTCTTTAAATTAAAAAACTTGATCCTAGTGATCTTATGGAAGTCCTCATTTTTTTGTTTATTTTATATTTACTATATAATCTTTTTTTTAAACATTTCTTTCTTTTAGTCGTTTTGTTAATTGCTAGTTGTTTGATACTTATTTATTAATATGTTTTTCTTTTTTATTATAGTTGGAAACATGTTCATTTTGTGTTAGAAAGAAATTAATTTAGATTAAAGTCATAGTGTTAGGATAGAGAATGAATCAAATATAGAACATGGTAATAGAAATATGATGAACCAAATGGAAATGAAAGAAAGTCAAAAGATGGCTAACATAAAAGGTTTCCTCAAGAAAAAAAGGTCGAGGATACTACATATATATAGGTGATGTTTAGGTAATGCATCTGATGTTAGTGAAGATGCAGTAGATGAAATTGATGATAAGTTGTTTAGAGATAATATAGATAATAATATGAAATGAACACGACATGATGATAATAAATTCAATGTTGATGTGAAATATAGTTATGGTTCTAGAGAGGAGGATATCTTGCTAAGTGAAGATGACTTTGACATTAGTAAAGACTCTAATATTGAGAATGCTGAGAGATATCCAACTTTCAATACCAGAAACATGTATGTTTTAGCTATGTTGTTAAAAAAGCAAGATTGAGGTTAGAAAGGTTGTGCACTGTCTTACCATAATCAACAAAAGATCAGTTAATATCATAAAAAAATGACAAAAAAAAGAGTGCATGCTAACTGTGTAGCGGATGACTATCAATGGAAGATCTATAGAAATAAAGTGAAAGATATGTACATTCCAAGTTACTCCGTATCATCCTACTCACGTATGTCCGGACATGTACTGTGTAAAAATCTAAAGGCTTCTTTGATATTTGAAAATTTTGGGTGTCAATTCAAGATAGATTCTAAAAGAAAAGTGTCAAGATTTAGGCTTAGATTTGATCCATATATTAAGACTAAATGTTACACTTTATTAAGCCTATAAAGCTAAACAATTATAATTGGATGATCAAAGTGGAAGTGCACTATAAACTTGTATGGGATGATCAAAAGAACTAATCCATATACTACAATCATAATAATGAATAAGTCAACTAGAGAGAATATGTTTGATAGGTTATACACCTGCTTGTATCCTTTGATTGAGGTTGATGGATGTTTTTTTGAAGGGGCTTTTGGCGAAATACTATTAACAGTGGTAGGTGTCACCCAACAACAATATCTACCAAATTGCATATGTTGCAGTGAATAAGGAGATGGAGATACTTGGAATTGGTTTGTGATCATTCTTAAGGTAGATTTGAACATTGAAAGAGATTATGAGTGGACTTTTATAACTGACAAGAAAAATGATTAATTCAAGTTTTTCTAGAGGTGTTTCCTAATTTTGCACATAGGTTACCTCATGCTAAATTTAGGAATACTGGATTTAGAGGACATGCATTTAAGCTTGTAGTGTTTAAAGCAACTAAAGTTGCAACAATAAATGTTTTTAAAAGCGGGATGAATGACTTAAAGGAACAGGATGAAAAAACTACTAAATGGTTTAATGATAAGCCTCTAAATCATTAGAGTATTGTCTCATTTCAGTTATTACCCAAGGTATGATATGGTAATGAATAACATTGTGAGTCATTTAACAGTGTTAGAAAAATTATGTTTAGATTTTGATGAGACAAAATACAATTGTAATAGGAATTTAGAGTACCCCATTTTTCATAATATTTAAGTGAAATCAGACTAGATTTGAGTCTATATATTATGATAAAGAATGAAGGAGAAGAAGTGAAGACATTAACAGAAAGAAAAGACTTGTTGTAAGCAATGAAGAAGCAGCAACTGTAAGATAGAAGAGGATACAAAGTAACATACTATAAGCAGTAAAGTTATAGCAGAAGCACTATAAGCTAACTTACTGTTTGAAGACCAAGGTTGCAGGGATTGTATGTGGCATTCTCCACTAATCAAAGTCAAGACAAACAAACTCATGGAGAACTAACATCGATATAGTACAAGAAAGATCAATATTAGTTCGGGGATTGATCAAGTCAACGGATCAAAAACTAGTCAGTAGAGACAAATTGGAAGATGCAATGTAGATGAGTA
The DNA here is from genome assembly GCA_028654395.1 of Scutellaria barbata. Classification (NCBI taxonomy): domain Eukaryota; kingdom Viridiplantae; phylum Streptophyta; class Magnoliopsida; order Lamiales; family Lamiaceae; genus Scutellaria; species Scutellaria barbata. The sequence goes on from JACJVH010000164.1 coordinate 100,212, forward strand.
GTAAACAATAGATACGTGGCCTGACAAACTACACAAAAATTACAACCTACTATAGCCGCATTAAAGACCTGCATCGCACGACAAGAAATCATAAATGCATGATCAACAATGACATTTAATGCGAGTTCTACACCAATAAAGATGATTCAAACTCAAGAGATTATGCCTCTTTCAATTGGCAGAATCCTTCACCTATAAATAGAGGAAGAGTGGACTGAAATAACTACTGAAACTACAACTCTTTAAACTACAAACAAGAAAAACATCAAGCTATCAAAGTGTTTTCAAAGCATACAAGTTTCTGTCACTCAACCTTAGAAGCAGTGATGTACTTGATCAAAGATTGAGAAATCTCAAGACTGCTTCCAACACCAACTGAAGAAACCCCATATACTTTTAATCATGTGTTGTGTGCTTGGTTTTTTTAAGTGTCCATAGTTGATAGAAAAAATATTTCTTGTTGTGTGTATATTGTCATAGAATTTGGAAATAACTCTATGTGGATTGTAGAGATCCTTTGTAGGTCTGACCTTAGAGCTTACATCAATCTGTGTGAAAATTGAGTTCTAGTAGGTGTTAACTTGTTAAGTTAGAGTTTGTTAGGAAAGAGTTATGTAAATCAAATGTTCTTAATGAAGTTTCATCTTGAAAAGAAGTCGAGTGAACGTAGAGGGTTTACATAATTCTCGAACCACTATAAACATTGTGTGTTGCTTTATATTTTTTATATTTTGTTGTTCATACATTTGTTGCATCTATATCTCATATCATAGTGTATAAAGTTCTTTAATGTTCATATGTCAAAAGATTTTCAAAAGCACCCTATCTATAAAAGTTATCATTTTGATTATTCAAGTAATATTTTTAACTTATATATATATAAGTATCCATTTTTTTATAAAATAATTAATACATTTTGGCTATACAAGTAATATCTATCCAATTATTCGTAAAATAATTAATACTTGTTAGGAGATCAATGTTTAGAATTTGATGAAACAAAACAACCTTGTAATAGGAAGTTAGAGTACCTTATTTTTAACAATGTTTAAGTGAAACATAGATTAGTTTCGAGTCTGTTGTTTGAAGTATGAAGAATGGTGGACTTTGAAAAAGTAGGTATGCTGAAAGCAAAAAGAAGAAAAGGGAACAGTTCGAAACAGAGTAGCTGAAAAGAAAGACATACAGCGTAACTACAATTAAGAGTTAGATACAACACCG